>JAJIZL010029817.1:28975-111450 GCA_023969395.1 Amblyomma maculatum
AGAGTTCCTTGGACTGCCAGAAGATCAAATCAGTCGATATTGTCGACCATAAACCCTGACTGCTCATTGGAGGGTCAAATTTTAAAGTTAAAGCTCAGCTACTTTGGTCATCTGATGAGAACAGACCTGATAAAGATTTGATGTTGGGAAAGGTTGAGGGTCGCCGCTGAAGAGGTAGGCGGCGAACGCGATGGTTAGACGGCATCCTCGAGGCACTGCAGATGAAGTTATGTGATGTTAGGAAGATAGTGAGAGACCGGAAATCGTGGCGTGACATGGTCCATAGGGTCACGAAGAGTCGGGCACGACTGAACGACTGAACTGAACTGAACCAAGAGAGTTCTACTTAAGTTGAGGACAACCCAGAGGGCTATGGAACGAAAAATGGTAGGGGTAACATTAAGAGATAGGAAGCGTGCAGAGTGGGTCAGAGAAATAACTCAAGTTACCGACATTCTAGTAAAAATTAAGAAGAAATGGGCATAGGCAGGACATGTAGGGCGAAGAGAGGATAACCGATGGTCGCTTAGGGTAACAAACTGGATTCCAAGGGAAGGAAAGTGTAGCAGGGGGCGGCAGAAAGTTAGGTGGGCGAATGAGTAAGAACTTCACAGGGGTCAAGTGGATGCAGCTAGCACAGAACCGGGTTAAGTGGAGGAATATGGGAGAGGCCTTCGCCCTGCAGTGGGTATAATCAGGCTGATGATGATGATGATGATGATGATGATAGTACGAATACATGAATTATATGTCTAACGTTCAGTTGTCATTTCGAATGATCGCTGTAGCAAGAAAATAGTATTTCTCGAAGCACTTTTTTCCAAGTTTATTTTTAAGAGGTTCAATGGCTTTTTCTCTAAGCAGGCGCTCACATATGTTTTATGCGAGATTTTATGACAAGCGTGGAAGTATTTTCCCTTGGAATCTATATGAAAGTAAATGTGTTCGTGTTGTGCTGTAAAAACTGGCGCATAAATAACTGAGGCATATGCCAAAATGGAGGGTAGAATTTGTTGATAGATTGTATAAATTGTGCTGTTTAATTGGTTTGGAGTTTGATGAACGCGTGCTCTTTTAAAATTCTAAAAAGATTTGAAATGCTCACCTGAGAGGAACATTGGGTTGGAAGGTATTCATGTATCGCATTATTGACTGAAATATTTTTCTTAGTTTCTTAGTGTTCTCAAAGCATTGAAATATGATTTGCTGGAAGCTCGTTTCCACATTTTCCACAAGAAGGTTCGACACTTTTTGTGAGAAAACGTGTGCAATGTATGTGTGACCAATGTGAAGGCAGCATAACGTTACATCAAATAGGGCACTCTTGGTGCTTGTAAGCTTACATTATCCTAAACTAGGCTTCACGAAATGGATTTCTTCTTTAGTTCGTTGTTCCTAGCCTTGTGCCATTTATATTTTGATTTAACGTATATTACCTACACGCACTCTTTATGGTCTATTGAAACAGTTTTATTTCATAAGTCTGGGCTCGTGTTATGCCCCACCTCTTTCATTAGCATCTATGCCGACATGGCTTGAGAAACAGCTAAATCATATAATATGCTTTTGCATTGTGACTTCTCTATGTTGTGCGTGATATCTCGTGCGAATGACTGAACTACGTATCTTGACTGGAGTTCTTTGATGGATTAAACAAGTCAGTGTAGACTTTACTGTTTTTATCTTCACATGTGATATTTTCTGGGCAGCTATATTCACGTGCATTCATCAGTACAAATTGATACCCAATGTAGATGCTTTAAGTGTTTTGTCATTTTCCTGCCCGTTTGTTGTACGTTTTTCTTTTGGTTTTTACGTATATTTTGTGAAGAAGGAGTAGCAAAGGATTGACCGATTTGGGTATACAGAACAATGTTCTAGATGTGCACCTAGTGACGATAGGACGACAAAGGTAGTTTGGACGAGACTTTATTTTCAATAAAGGACGGTTCATCAGTTTTTACGCAAAATGTCTTAATGAGTGATATTCTGTACGCACCAGATGAGAGATGCAAACCCAGGTTTTGTACTTTGTCGAGAAGTTTATGGTATGATGTTCACGCTAACCGACACATTTGCATTATATAAGCTTGAAGGTAGAAATGAGCACTATGTGTGTAAAGGAGACGTTTTGTCGGACCCCTAGTATATTTGCGAGAGTACCTTGAGTGTATTGAAGGACTAGGACGCTTTATTTTGAGGTTGTTTGTACAAGGTAGAGATAACGTTTCGAGAATAACATTCACTAATTTGTTTTCGCTTTTAAGAGGTATGTTTTTTTTTGTTGCAGGTCAGGATCAGACTGTAATTGTCGTTTCAGCAAAAACAGAAAAGCTACTGATATCAGTTGGGAGAAATGAAAACTTTTTCGCCCTTCCATGTTGCCAATTTATCGTAAGCTGAAAAACTTTTCTCGCGCGTCGATATATTCCGGGATGTGGAAGCTATCAAATGATCATGAACACAATCTGAATAAGTACACCACAAGGGAAGTGAATAGTGGTCAATGACATATTCTGAAGTTCTGGATGTTTCGAAACACCGTGCGGGTTCTTTGTTCACTGAGCTGGACAAGACATCGTGACCACTTGCATACGCAACACGTGACGTAACGAGCATGAGTAATTGGCTATCATAATCCTTAGCATCCGGTTCGTGGCAGATGGCGTTGGCATAATGATTAGTGATCCCCGCGGCCGGCGATATGACACATAATTGCTTTGGTAAAAATAGGGGCGATTCCCGAGTAATTGTTTATGTTCGTGCACATGTTTGACATAAGCGTTCATTGTGTGGTTGTTGTTCCTTACGCCATTTTTGAGGTCGTTAAGCAGTCTTGAGAACTTTCCTGTTTCTTCCATGTACACTTGGGGGAATTGGCACATGAAAGCCATCATAAAACGCCTAGGCTTTCTCCTATTAGCAGTTTATCTTTCATATTCAGGAGTTATTTCCGAAGCTTGCTGGTCGGAGTGTGGCAAATGCGCCTGTCATGTACTCGAAAATACACGCAAAGCGGCTCACTGGTTCATTTATAAAGGATGCATAATGAATTCGGGGATTAATGTGGATATGTAATTCCTTTCTACAAGAAATATTGTAATACTTAACATAATCTCCTCAGACATCCACTTTACCGGATAAAGTCCTCAGAAGGGTTGACTCCTGAGCGCACATTAAATGCATGGTTTGAAAGGAATTCAGCCAGCAAGGTCAGCATTCTGCAGTGGATGCCTAGATCAACTAGCGCAATGAGAATGCCGAACCTCCAGGCCTAGTCTTCTATTACCGCTGATCGAAAACGATGGAAAGGCACTGCTCTATTTGCGAATGCTTCTCGGAGAGGATTATCAAATCGAACGAGGTTGTCAAGTGTTAAGCACCCTGCCTCATACCTACACTCATGAATGTCGAGAAGTGCCTGTGACGTAGAGCAAATATTAACCAAATATTGCGAAGACTTTATTTGGCGAGGCAGCTTCTCAGTGTGTATAGGCCCATAACTACTACGTGAGATTGTCAGTTCTCCAGGTTTCAGAAAAAGCACACTAACGGTTGCTTTACCACGCCTCAAAAATTTTTCCTGCTATCTTTATTTTGTTAAAAACATCACTTGAGGAACTACAAAGATTGGTACGCCAACATTCAGATGTGAAATTCGTCAGTCCTTGAAATGGTTTGCTTTCCCTAAGACAGTAGTCTGTTGATTTCTTGGAGTAATGAAACTATCATAAGCTTTGTATGTGCCTTCCACTTTTTGGCAATGTTTGCATTCCATGGATTGTTTTTGTTTTAAAAATGATTGTGCATAAAGTGAAGAACTGGAAAATGCGGCAAAGTATTGACCTAGTATGTCCGCCTGCCAGAAGGAGCTTTAAACGGCGAGTAGCTGCTAGTCGGCTTTCGAACATACTCCCACATTTTTTCTAGGTTATAGAGGCGCTCATAGAGCAGATATACTGGTCCCATGACAATTTCTCAACATTTCGATGGATATAGGATGCTTCTGCTCGCCATTTTTAAGTTGAAGGGTATTCATGCGCAGGGTATCTTCGAAAGGGACCCCACGCTTTATTCAGGAGTTTTTTCGCTTCTCTACATTCTCGTGTCCACCAAATTGTGTCCTCCTTTGGATTGACAGACGTGCAGCGGCAGGAATGCACGCTGTCGACATTTCGTTGATTTAGTCTACGCCATGGTACTCTAAACTACATCTAACTGTCTTATCTAAATAATTGCTAGTTCGCTAAATGCAGTTCCACTGGTAGGAATTCTTCGGGATGACTGATGCGAGGATGATACGCTGATCATGCCAGGCGGGTGATCGCTTAGGTATGAATTATCTAAAACTTCCCCTTCAATATCAATAAAATTAGAAGGCGAACAATTAGACAAATTTATGCAGCTGTTTTATGTGAGATTCAGGAGCATTATGTGGCCTTATACGAGGTCTGTAAACAGATTCGTTGCACAGAATAAATTTCTCTGTGAGCTTACCTCGAATATCTATTTTATCAATATCCCAAAGACATGAATGGTCATTAAAATCTCCAAATACAATATTTGCCTTTGTAACCGTCTGTAGCAGATCCTCTAAATCGTCTAGGTTATCTTGGGTTATATTCATGCATTATCTTATTACATTACTTCATTATATTCACAGATTTCTGTCCGCAGAACGTGTCCGCAAAATCGTGTTTGCAGCAGTTGTAATTGAGAAGTAGTATAAGTTAATGAGTGGTGTCAATCAATAGAGGGTGACGTAATGTTGTGTGCAAAAAATTAACCAAGAAGGTATTTAGGTAAATTAGAATAAATGGATCACAGAAAAGGAAAGGCGCACTTTCTGTCACACTTGTTTGGTGGACATCTGAAACGCGCCGTAATGGAGGGGACGAATGTGAGAGTGAAAGCGGAAATAGAAATGGGTGCCGTAGTGGATGTGACGTCACGCAACCGTAAGTAGAGATGAAAAGGGGCATATGAATTAATGGCGTGCCATTTGAAAGTACCAAAGGCTAAAATGATTAAACAAGAAGTCAATGTGAAGTAGAGAATGTCACGTCACGCAGCCGGAAGTAGAGCTGAAAAAGGCCATAGAAAGAAATTGGCGTGCAATTTGAAAGTACCAACGACTAAAATGACTAAACAAGAAGTGAATTAATTAAATAGAAGCAACCAGAAGCGAACAGCAGCAGCATCCGTACTTTCGCATTACTCCAATGCATATTGTGCAGTGCTCATTAAATACTTGGTGTATAAATGGAGTGAGGAACTGGTTAGCTTCTTGCAGTGCTACGACTCGGGGCTTGTCCCTTTTAGGCAACTCAAGGAGCACCACCATCCGTCCGACATCCACGGCATAGCGGTACTTAGGCTGGTATTCACTGCCTTCTCCGAGGCACTGACGACCATGCCGCAGACACGTTTTGTAGCGAAAGCTATACTGCGCAAGGTTTTCAAGCCGTTGGCGTGGCACCATGTACCGTATGCTCAGCAGAGCATCGCGCGGTTGCCTAGGAACTGTCATGTGAACTAGAGAGAGAGCTGGGCCAGGAGTTGGAGGAGAAAAGAAGAAAAAGGAGAAGAAGTGGAAGGAAAAGAGTAAGAAGAGAGGAAGAGAAAGAAGGAAAGAAAGAAGAAAAGGAAGAAGAGTAAGAAAAAGAAGAAAAATAAGAGGAAGGAAAAGAAGAAGGAGGAGGAGTAGATGAAGACAAATATCTCTACAGTTGGTAGAGGCGAACGACAACAGCCAATTGCTAGGATAGAAGGCTCGTTCGAATGTTGTAACAGCGGCACATTAAATTTTGGTGTCCGCAGAAAAATTCGCTCCAACACTCAAAGTTTTCTCTCTATCACCTGGTTCAAGTCATGCTTAAACCCCCACAATTTTTTGTGTCTTAGACAAGGTCAGTTGTTGGGCCAGTTCAGCGAGTACAGTGCTGTGTTGGTCGTTATATGTTTTCTCTCTTGTCCCGTTTATCGCGTTGTGCCTTCCGCTGGACTATATGTTCATCTTATTCAAAGTTCGAAACAACCGCACATTTTAGCCCTCGACAGCACAAGGAGTACGTGCGCGTAACCACGAACCTTCGGAAAGATCTCGTAGATAATACCGAGCGTAACTACGCTACCTTACTTCTAATTACAAACAGAAGGCTATCACAACGCGTGCCGGCGGTTGCCGCGAACTGGAGATCATAAAAACAGCTCACGTAAGCGAGCGTTCTGAAAATATAATAAATATAAAATGAAGCTCCTCACTCTTAATATCTATGCTCGAGCGGATTGTAAAGCAAAGCAACTTTCATATGATTGTTGGCCATTTCCTTCGTTCTTCCCCAAGCAGTTAATTTTCACCAAAATATTTTTTTTCTTTATACCTAAAACGCCTAGTCTTCATACACACGCACAAATACCGCACGAACACACAACTCTCTCCGCCTTTGAGAAGAGCTCACAGAATGTAAAACGGTACCCTTTCTCTTCCTGTAGCAAACAAAAGTGGGAAGCAACAAGCAAAGCAAGGCGACCGGACATCGCTGTCATTGCCTTTAGCAGTATATAACAACACTTTTTATCAGTTTTGCTGGTAGTGAGCTCTGCGTACAAACAATAAGGCATTCGCGTGTGCCAAATGAAGGGAAGGCGTCTGAAATATGCCACTGACAAGCGCATAACGTTGTACAAAGAACCTTTGA
This sequence comes from Amblyomma maculatum, assembly GCA_023969395.1. NCBI lineage: Eukaryota > Metazoa > Arthropoda > Arachnida > Ixodida > Ixodidae > Amblyomma > Amblyomma maculatum. The sequence goes on from JAJIZL010029817.1 coordinate 35,677, forward strand.
GGGGAAAAAAATGGTTGACATTCACATACCATAATCAGCAGACCACTGTCGAAATTATTTCATGTGAAGCCCTGCAGTGTGCCTTTTTGTTATAAATTGATTGGCACCATCATTAACAAAAAAAAAAAGAGGAGGACACAGGAATGGGCTTAAACTCTGGTCGGATCAGTTTCACAGAACCGCCAGGCCGCGGTCACATGCACCGGATATTTCATTGCGCGCACGCTTATATTACCGCACATTTCGGGACGGTGCCCTACATACTGCTCTTATCGAATTGGCGGTCGACGTTTCACACTGATGCTAAACTAGATGGACGTAGGGCCCAGCGTGCTGTATTTATGACAATACCTGAGAGCATTTTTCATCGGTAATCTCTCATGCAGCACTTTGCGGCACGAAAAGGTCCGCACAAAAACGAGTCGTGACCTCTAGACAGTGCACAGAATCAAGCAACAATTTGTGAGGCTTTTCGGCTCCATGCAGTGGAGCTTAAATGCGAAAGAGTTAATGAGACCAATTAGCGGTTCCACTTGCCCGTAGCTCCTTCTTTCGACTGTTGCTGAGGCTTGGGGTACTGTTTCGGGATCCACGGCAAAAGAAAGGTTGCCAAGTCCAAGCACGGCTGAGTCCAGATGTCTACTGCTCAGCCTAAGTGGCATGGAGCCGCTACCGTGTGAGCCAGCATATATACTTTGTGCGCGACGTCTCGCGCCACGCCGTACATTCAGAGACCTAGCTTCGCTCGAAACCGTGCATCTGGGTATTTTCACCAATTGCGTATATGGCCCGTTTTATTGAAAAGCCGCCACCGCCGTAGACAGAGGCGGGGAAAATTCATGGTTCATTGAGAAGATGATTACGTTCACATGACCGCGCCAGAGAACTTCAAACACGTCCCATTCAGATAAAATTTACGGATTCGCGAAGACCCACATAAAGCATAACTACGCGAGCATGTTCCTGCCATGAAAATGTTTAGTAAATAGCGATATTTTCATAAATTAAATTTGCAGCCATCCGTGTTCGCATCCAGGTCGTCTGCGTGCCAGAACGGGCATGCGTAGGCCACGATAGGTAGTTGGTACCAAGCGTGTTAGAGGGATATGTAGTGAACGCGTTGGGGTGTGTATCACTAACATATTTTAAGATGTGTACTGATGTTGCAGTAACAATACATTTAGTAAGAGCAAACAAGAATCATCAGCGAAAAATATTCACGCAATGAAGAGGCAACGCTAAAGCCGATAGCGCGCCTACTCTTAAGGTGAAGATTATGCGTCCACCCATTTTTTTTTCTCTCACGCTGCCACCAAAGATCACGATTACGAGGAGGCCAGATGTTTGCCACGGAAATTTTATGCTATTGGGTAAGACTAACTGCTCACATCAAGTAAACACGGAGTTATCTGTGGGACCAAATTTCGTCACGCACCCAGTGGCGCGGCGCCCTCCTGGTCGCTGTGGGCCACCTCGAGCCTTGGCACCCCCTGAGGATGCCGTGGAAGTGGTCTTTGTGCCGGCGCCATCTACCGGCTGGTCGACAGCCCTGCGCATGATAAAAACAATTGGAATGATGTTTTCATGTGATAATAGTGTTGCATGTCTAACGTTCAGAAAACAATTCGAATCATCACTGTAGAAAGAGCATATCGGTACAATCTCTAACCTTTATCTCGCGTTTAATTTTTGACGGCTTCGGTAACTCTTGCACCCTACTGGACGGTTATTGCTGTGTTTTGCGAGATTCAAAGATAGTCATGCTAGTATTTTCATTGCAAAATATCTTGACCTGAACGATCAGTCTAACAGCCATATGCACGCATGTGTAGTCATAGAGCATAATTGTTTAGTTGTTGGTGGCTGCTACACAAGTACTGAAATACGAGCCACGGTGGAGGGCCTCTACCGGCTGTCGTTGTAAAGTAAAACACACTTCTCATTCAACCGTGCAATGCTCACTCTAGCTGCACCTTATCCATTCTCCGTTAACACTCCTCCGCTCTCCACGGAGATAGCCCTCCGCAAGTTTCCAGCCACAGCCAACTTACAGCAACGACTGCTCCAATAAAAACGTTATTTTCTTCATTCGAACCAGCGCATTCGGAAGAGATGGCTGCTAACGAAACATTTAGATGCTGAATGGCCATCTCGCTTTGTACCGAAAGCATTACTATGCTCGTATATTGGAAGGACGCTGTCGTTTCTGCTTGATGATATGGTTGGGGGTTTGGGATTGACATCTGCAGCCATTCTCATGACTCGAACGACTGTCTTAAAGGACGGAAAACGATGTCCATTCACATTTTCTAAACCTGAAACCACGCACTCACTAAGAAAGCTTTGTATTCTTTGATTACTGAAGTATTACTCTTATGCTGACTTAGTTTCTCGTGTTATGCGGTTTCAGTCAGCGCAGATATTGCTGCTCGAAATACAAGGCAACCAAAATGCGAACTCCTCCATGTATGACGAGGTGCACGTTTATACGGCTGATTATCGTCTCCCAATTAAAACAAGCCGAAAAGAGGAGCTTGAGGCGATCCTTAATGAACCTCGGCCGAATATGTGCTTGTTTACTTCAGTACATTCAGTGAGCAGAAGTAATTGTATAGAGGTTCAAGCGTTCCTAAAAGGGCAAAGTTTCGGTTCAGGAGCGGCCCTCCTAAACAAAAAATATTCATTTCATATTTCACAGCCCTATGCCGCAGGGGGAAGTTGATTCCCACATAAAGTACCCCTGTTTTTACTTTAAGGAGGGTTCCAGATCAAGCAATGCGGTCAAGCAATTCCAGATCGTTTTCGTCTGTTTTTTACTCCTTGTAACACGCTTAGTTTGGAATGCAAAAGTGCGTTAACATGCCCAAAAATGTCTAGAATTGCCTTCCGTTGCTTGTAAATTCCCTTCTGTGGTATTTACTCTAATACTGTCGCCAGAATTTGCGCATCGCCACCGCATCATTTTCGGGTGAAATTTCAGTCTTGGTTTGTGACTGCCAAAGGCTTCAACGAAGCGCAAGATTCGAGGTGACAAGAGATGCCTTGAGCACTGATAGCACAGTCGTATTTCTTCAACTAATCACCGGACAAGACTATTAATTTATGCGGCCTGCAGTGTGTGTCTGCTGAAAAAAGGGAACCTGCATTCCATTTCGTGTCAGGTGATCTTGACAAGTGCAGTTCCCTGACTGGAAAGACGCCTGATAACAGGGTGGCTGAATTAAAGGCATGGCTTGAAAATCTGCAGGCCGGTTGCCAATACAGCAAAACAGCTGACCTGATAGTGAGAGGAAAATTTACCATTTTGTGCTCAAAAAATAATGATTTCATGATTTCATTCCTGTGGTATTTGCAAACAGTTGCTGGATTGAAGAAGAAGGTGCTACCTGTACCAGCATGAAACGCATTTCAGAAATTGGGCCTGTTTTTCCAGTAAAGTTGCAAAGAGAACAACAAAGGTGAGCCCGGCATCACTGTAAATGCTTTGATCTACCAGTGCCAAAACTTAGAATACTTTTTCTCTAGCTATCGACGAAAGCTTTGACATTGCAGATGATTAAGGTCCAATGTGATATTACAAAGCTAGAGAAAAATGTCAACATTTCATAAGAGTAAATGAGTTTCGTTTTAATGAAAGACAACACTACAGCGGCAGATATATTTCTGGTACTCAAAGAATTGTTCAAGATATCTGTTTGCACCGCAAGATGATGAGTCTGTGCAATTCAACGGCTTAAATTCAGTGGTCGGAAGTGACGGGAGGAAACAGATCAAATATTACAATGCTCGAGGGCACCCTTGCAGTATTCTGCATCTCTCACCAAAAAGTGATCATGAGATCTGTAATTAAGACACTATATGACGCAACAAACTTCATTAGTTGAAGAAAGCTGAAATATCGCCAGGTACGTTCATTGTTATGAGAGATAGAACGAAATCGTAGGCCATCATAAATTTGCTTAATGTTATGTATATGATGGCAAGAAGAACTCACTTTTATTTCTTTCAGATAAAATGTATGGCTATTATATTCTCAACGTTAATTGAACCTACGGAAGAGTCCAGCATAGACAACCACGTACACGAAAACAAAGAACCACCGGAAGTCTAATGAGTATATAAACCAACAAACGCATCGAAAATCAACATATCACTTTTAAATAGATTTAATCATTGCAGCTCCACCTTTTCTGCTTTAGCCTCGTCTCCTCTTACGATAAAAGAACTGAACTTATATGAGGGACCCATGTTTCTGCTTGTCTGTTCAACATTATGAGTCATGTTGATCGACGGTGCTTCTAATGCTCTTTGAGGAGATTAGTGCGAAATTCATTTACAGCCGCTAAGCGCTATACTTGCAGTTTTCGAGAACCAGGCTGGACGCTGCACCTGTGCCCCACAAGCAATAATTTCTTCCAAGATATCCAGCAATGAACCGCGTCTCTGAAGGGTGGTGAAAAAGTGCATCATAAAATTAGACTTGTTCTTAAAGTCGGTATAAAACCTCAAGATGGGCGTTTACACAAACAATTTTGTATGAATCACATCGTTACTAATTGATTAGACGATCGGCGAGACTGGGGACTAATGTTAAAAATAGGACCGACTAGTGTACCTAGGCCACACACTGTGAATGTGACGATTATTGAATGCGGAAACTTACGCATCGCAAAGGAATGCAAAATAAGACAGTCATTACTTCCAGACAGTGTAGTGGATGACGAAAGATGTAACGCCAAATAATGCTCCGCTCTCTGACTGCATTAGGCGTATTAGGCTACAACTTCAATGGGTTCTGTCAGCGGTTCTACTTCTAGCACCTCCGTACAATTGCATTGAGTGGGTGCTTTCAACAAGGCACAAGTACTTTCATTTTGACTCCGTGACAACGGAGATACTGTCACGTCTGCAAACAGTTGTCCTCGGGTGACGACTCTGAGCCGCGGCCACTCTGCTATTCAACGCGAATTCATACCCCACGCCCGCCACACAAAGACCTTTACTCGAAACGGTGCACCTCGCGGTTTTTCGCTCAAGCCGATACCGATAACGCACTCAAAAGGCGCGCTTGTAAGCTGTACTTGAGTCTCACGCAGCTAACCATATGAGTAGGATCGTACATCTTAGTGCTTCCTCCATGAGGACCACGCAAACCACCGTAAAATTCTGTCCGGCCCCAGAAAAAAGCGCCGAGCTCTTCGTTCGCAGTTTGATGAGTGAGGAGTATCATATCATGATGTAGCCTTTATTTGCTCCATCCCGATAGTTGAGGCCTTTCCACTCTTACTTCTGTTCCTTTTCGTTTACAGAGATCTCACTTCCCAACAAATATGCAGTTCCCAAAAGGTTCGATATAAACATTGCAGCATGCGGCCGTATCATACAGGGACACAACTGGGCTAGATTCAGTTCTCCACAAGTTCTAGAAAGAGCACTGAAAATTTTTCAATGCTTGTTTCCATCAGTTTACTACCTGAGCGGATAACTTCTTGTAAGATCAAGATAAAAACAGATACACATAGGAAAAGAAGCAGGAGCTTCTTAATAAAAAATCGGCTGTAATTTGGCCCATGGCGCCAAGAAAGGATGCATCTATGTTTAACGGTCCAGCACAGTTGCTGGCTAGATTGCGATAATTTTATCCAGCCCGAACACTTATTCCACGCAATCACCACGCACGCTCACTGAATGCATTGTGCTCATTAGTTATTTGTCACCAGCGCACACTTGGACTGAAGACCAAGCAAAATGGTCAAATCTTGGTGAACTTCACGCTGCTTTCTTTGAAAAAAACATTGGAGTTAACCTCTAAAAGCGGGGCTAGATTGGAGTACTCTACGTTGAGTTCTGGCTCCTCTTAATATCTACCCAATGTCAGCTCTACCAAAAACACAAAAGCAAAGAGTATCATCCAGGACGAAATTTTGTCACCAACCTTTCCAGTGTTCGTCGCTGTCTACCGGCGCGAGGTTTCAATTCCCGCATCTCGATCTCCTGAGCGTCTGGTTCACAGGCCATCGCCCCTGGTGAAAGAGGCCGAGTCCGAGACGCCGAAGCACCTTCTGGTGGTTGCTTGGCCATCCTGCACATTATGCCGACGCTTGGAATCATGTTTGAATACGAAATCATTGCATGCACGATTTGTGCTTAAGGCGTTCAACCATTGTTCCCATGAATGCGAGATCGAACCTGTGGCTAAAAACAGCGCTAATACGACACCAAGAAGAAAGATTTGGTCTTGTGTTAGCGCTGTGTTTAGTCTCAAGATAATGCACCAACCTGCCCAAATTTCCACCCTGTTAATACAGGACAAAAGCATGGGCGCGGCGGCCGCTTTTCAATCCCGGCGGGAAGCTAGCCGCCCATGTGTCGTGCCATCTCAGTGCACGGTGAAGAAATCGAGGTAGTCGAACTTTCAGCAGCCTTCCACTGCGCGGTCTCTCATAGCCTTAGTCGCTCTCAGACTTTTAACCCCACAAACCAAACTTAACCAAACATTTCTAAACGAGAGATCTTTGTCGAAACGCATTGACTTTAGATACTGAAATGCTCTCTCCTCGAACACTTAAGAATATGTAAGTTCATAACCCGTAACCAAAAGCTTTAGAATTTCACTTTGGCGATATCAGCAAGAGGTTCAGTAATGGTACAAGGCTTCCCCATATCTTCAAGGATCACTAGGCTGGAAGGTAAGTCCACTTCCGAAATAATAGATGAACAGAAAAAAATGTGTGACAGACATTAGGAAAGATGCATACAAAAATGGAGCTGGAGATCATTGATAAAGATTGGGTTTAATCGAGCCCAGTGTTAAAGCATTGTTTTAAGTTAAACGTTCCAGCACAGTTGGATAGATTGCGATAAAATTACTCTGGCAAGAACATTATCTAATTTACACAAGCTATATTCACCCAAACTGAGAGCACTGAGATCATTATTTATTTGTTTGCAAAACACTCATGAACAGAAGACGAAGTTAAATGACCAAACTTTTGTGACCTTCATGCTCCTCACTTCTGGAAAACGACATGGCGTAGCCTTGGGAAAGAATTTCGTCACGAACCTTTTCACTGCTCGCTGCCGTCCGCTGGTGGGAGGAGGCTTCACTTTTTGCATCTTGTTCCCCTCGGCGTTTTCTTCACAGGCCATGGTCTCTAGGGAAGGAGGAGCACTCCCAGACGCCGAGGCGCCTTCCGGTGCTGGTGCGACCGTCCTGCACATTATGCCCATATTTTGAATCATGTTTCATATGCGATAATATTATTGCATGTATAACGTTCAGTGAATCAACAGTTGGATTCATCGCCGCAGAAAGGTCATGGTTATTTTTCGTGTTCCCTTTTCGCCACCTTGAAGACGTGTTTCCCGCCCCAGGTGCCCCAGGACATGTATCGCTGTATTACGTGAGATTCAGTGCCCCCCCCCCCCCCCCCCAGGCGCAGAATAATTTGATCAAACAATATATTGACGCAAATCTTTACAGCAGTTTAACAGATGACCCCACACCACTAAGACGGCGTTTGTTCAGTCGCGCTGTAAGGGAAGGGAGCAAAAGTCTTCTCTTCGACAACGCCGGCAGAGTCGCATCCGATAGTAAATGTGGGCACATGAACGCGACGGCGTTGCATCCGCGTCAACAATGCGCAAATATGCGTGGCGTCTTTCGGAGTCTGCGGAAGTAGCTCCAATTGTTTAAGATGTGGCTAAACAGCGAGGAACGTTATTGAAGGCCGCGTGATCACGGCTCACGTAAAACGTCCATTCCAAATGTGCGGTCCTTGCAACGTTGAGGGAGGACGATAAAAAAGCAAAAAACGCTCAATAGGTAATGGTGACTTCAGTGCTTCGTCGTGTCGATGTCGTAAGGTGACCGCCAGTAGTACGAATTCGCGCTCCACGCCATACAATTATATTCATTGCAAGTCTATCCAAAGAATCCTCGCCGATTATTGAAAGTCTGCTCCCGTATCTACTAAAGCAGTCACTGTGTACGCATGAACAAGAATGGTAAAGCGGGTGCTAGCGCTGTAATTGGTCGAGGAGATCTCGGAGTAACGGAATTCCGCTGTGTCGTGACAGAATGGGGGGGGGGGAGGGGGGGAGGGGTTCTTGGCGTTTCTTCGTTTTTTAGTAACATGCCCTTTTAATGTTGCCAATTTCAGTTTACCCGAACATAGCTTGGCTGATCGCACCCTCGGTGTATTAGTAACAAACGACAGATCGGTGACTGGCAGCGCACGGGAAAAAGGTGGTCCTTTGGTGAAGTTGCACAGGGAACAACGCATTCCTCGGTTTCTCGAGGTCGCTTACCGAACTGTGGACGCGGGGCTTCACATGAAAAGCCTCGAAGCCTGTGTTCTCCGTAGGGGCCGCTCCTATAAAGGCAGTCGTCTTCCCCGCGGTGGTAGCAGAGCGGCAGTTGACGAGAAGTGCGATAAATGTCTGCCTTTAGAAACGGTGGTTGCAAGGTGAGTCACTGCGGAGATAGGCGCTAGTAACGAGACGTGCTTTGCGGGAGGCACCGCTTGCTGGCAGAGAGTTGCTCCATAAGTGATTGGTTTGGTTTGGTTTGTGGGGTTTAACGTCCCAAAGCAACTCAGGCTATGAGAGACGCCGTAGTGGAGGACTCCGGAAATTTCGACCACCTGGGGTTCTTTAACGTGCACTGACATCGCACAGCACACGGGCGCCTTGCTTTTCGCCTCCATCGAAAAGCTGCCGCCGAGGCCGGGATTCGATCCCGCGTCCTTGGGAACAGTAGTTGAGAGCCGTAACCACTGCGCCACCCCAGCGGGGCGCTCCATAAGTGAAGGGACGTGACTGTGACAACTGAGGCGATGCAAAGGCTTGCTGGATCTCTTCACGCAAAGCTTTAGTCATCTTCAGTCGTAGCAGGCAGTCGGATTAGACAAATTGAGGTGGAATTTCGCAAACTCCTCTTGAACTGTCTTCAGGATCAGCTCAAGCAGAGACGAATGTTTAATGGAGCCGCACAAGTGGCCACACCACTGAAGGGCTAGCCGCAAGCAGGCTTAATGTGCTGGTAGTGTTGCTGCATGGCTCGCGCAATGAGAGTAGGTTCATTGATAAGATCGGCGACGATATAAGGAATATTGCGCAACAGACAAGTGAAAAGCGTTATTTTACCCCTGCATAGGGTGCGCTTCTTCGCGGCTTCCGTCAAGTCCAGATCAGCCCGACCAGAAATATGGCCACGTCCTCGGCAAACATGGCCACGCTCTCGTTGCGATTTTAGACGGGGGCTGCGAGGAAGCGGTGTGCATGATCGTGCTGGTTGCTACTAGCAAACTTATCCCACCTCTGCCGGTGGAAGGCACCTCAATATTGAAGACCACTTCCCTGTTCTCGTACCATCACTTGAAGGGTCTTCCTGTGCGAAATACATGTTCCGCATCTTCTGGGCAGGGCTACACTTGTTGAAGTTATCTATGCGTACAAACTCGTCTAGACAGTCATAGATGTCTTCAGAAGAATCAATATTGAAACTGGCCGGAACATTAGTTGCTGAAGAGTTATATGAGGTGAATTTGCCTGTTTCGGTCGGTGAGCGCCATTTAGAGGAGGCAACCTATTTCCTAGGTCATCCCTGCAGGTGGTGGCTGTTGTGATGTACAGGCGTAAATACGTGCGGGAGTCTGTTGGCATCGTAACAGCTCAGAGACCCGGGACATATAGGATCTTAAGCGCGCAAATACCCTAGTGTAGCGTAGCAGTTTTTTCTCGCAACAAAAGGCATTATTAGTGGGGTTCACCAGGACAGCACCGAATAGAAAGCCATGACTATGAACTGCTGGCCGGATCGGACTTCAGCTTCTGTTTACAGCAGCTGCTGACTGGCTGCTGGTGCGAACGTGGTGATATCAGGGCATGCCACCATGCCAAATGGCGTTCGGCGATAGCCTGCTTTTATTTCTGTTTCATCGCCACGATATCGAATTGAATATTTCAACAGAATTTCCGGCTGAGATAACATATCCTGTTTGCAATGAAGGTTCAAAGTTCGTTAGTGCGTTGTTGTCGAAGGCTTCAATGAGAGAAATGAAGCAGATTAGAAAAGATTTGATTTCATTTTCATTTAATTTACTCCTTTCGGACATATCTTCACAACGTGATGTTCTTAGACGAGAAAAGGCAAAAGGGGGCGATAATGTCTCCTGAAGAGGCCTTACCCCAGTCTTACAAGCTCAACAGCAGGCACAAAGGGCTCAAGTAGTCAGGTTACAACAAATTAGTGATGTTACTCAGATATGCATAAAAATTAAAGGAAATACAAATAGTGTAACTAAAGCATAATATTTCTGAGGATAGTTATACAATTTCTGGTTCTACAAATACTAACAAATACTTGCAATTACAAAGCATTCTAGAACATAGTAGCGGATTGATAAGTAAACAAAACTAAATTATACAGTGTAGGAATTTTTTATTACCTTGCAGGACATCCCAAAAGATATTGCGCCTTTGCCGAAGGCATGAGGAATAAATGTATTTTCATTAAGGCCAGTCAGCAGGCAAATACGGTGCCCTGACGGTAAAGATCACCCAGCGCAGTTGGGAGGAACTGAAATGGACGTTCCAGCAACTGCAGTACGTTTCCAACGCTCTGAAAAATCTACGAAAGGAATGATAGCTGGAATGTTAGCCATTTCATGCCTGATGACAAAATCCGCAGATTATTCTACTGCTGTATTTTTGACCAAAGCTGCTTGATTGGAGACGCAGATGCTATTTGAAGCAGCACGAAAAAAATTCTGAAAAATTCGTCCTTTTGCCTTTACTGCTACGCTGAGAACAATTTTACGAGCAAGGTACTGAAAACTGATGAATTAATGTCGGCATATCAAGGCATTCATTTCCCTTGCTATTGAAGAAACCATTGATATACAGACATGCCCTATGTATCATTTTCGTTAGGTGCATAAAAAAAACCCGTCAACATGACATACGAAGTACTAGAATGGGTTAGGATTAAAAGCGCCACTACAAAAGCTGATATAATTTTGATGCTTTAAGGAGTCTCTGAATATATCTGATTGCACTGGAAGGTGATGGTGCGAGCGCAAACCGACGGTCCACCATGAACGGCCGAAAGCAGCTGTGACCTTACAAGCCTTGCGAACTAAACTTACAATGCTAAAGTTCTCCCAGTATTCGCGACGCCCTGCATTAGCAACAAGCAACTGATCATGCAATTTTTAAAAGGTATAGTGTTTGGCAAACTAAACCTAACAGATTCAAGAGCTCTCGACCATCCTGAGGGCACTTCTATGTTCCAAGCGATGAAACACAATCAAAGGAAATTCCTCTACCATATGGGCCTGCACTGGTTTAGGTTAAGAAAAGTACTGAAGAGAATTTGATCTCAGGCAGGAAATCGAAAGCTTCTGAAAGGAATAAAATCAGCAAAATTCTGAGCTGCCTGAGAAGAAGTCGCTTCGTTCTCAAGCATTTCTAACAAGCATTGTGGTCCCATGAACATCTTAAACACAAAGATTCAGAGAAAAGGAAAACTATACCAGAAACCAGTAAGAGCTGCAGCGAGTCACCATTGCGGCAGCCCCACATATTGCTAGTAAGCTGGGCCACTTCCCGAAAGTTGCTAGGAAACGTTCAGAAATCTTGCAGTGACTGCGCAAAGTTCCTTCGTAACTTGTTTGAAGTGGGTTGAAGCTTCGAAGCTGGCGCCACATTGATGTGCAGCAGACCTGAGCATAGTCCTGTGATTTTTCTGTGCAAATTGACAAGGCTTAGCACTAGTTACAAATGCAGTATATTGTACTTCTAGCAAGTGTCACGTTACGGTAGACATTCCGAAAGGAATTAAAATGCAATTTCAAAACATCTGTAGGCTATCCATACAGTTTAGAATTTGTTTTTATCTCTTTCTCTGCAAGCGGATGAATATGAGCACTTCATACAAAAGCATATTGATCTAAGCATCCCTTTACGACGAATGTTTTGAAAACGTACGCGTTACGGATTTATATAATTTTCTGATAAGGCATCTTTCGAAATCTATATAGCACAGAGTGGCAGTAATAATTGCCACTTGCCCCCAAACTTGTGCAAGCCCCTATTTTCTGCAATGAATGTGAAGGAGACTGCTTTTGCGTGTAAGAATGGCTGACGACCACCTGAGCGCTCGCAGTCAAATCGCCTTCATACATGTCGTAAATTGGTTCTCTTGTAGATGGCGAGCATTGTAAAACTTCAAGACGGTAACACGGGTAGAACTAAAGGCTAATTCCTTTGGTTGAAAGACAAAAGCAAGCAAGCTCTTTTTCCTAAGGCCAATTATCTTCGTTGTTCCTTCATCTGAAGCGCACTTGTCAGAAAACGACGCCCTTGTTAGCACCCTCCCTCCCCTCCCCCATTCCTATGCTTCTTCCGTTATTTCCCAGGGATTCGTCAGTGGGGCATGAAGGTTTCAGAGTACTACCCGCACAGCAATGACTGATATTACTGCTACCAAAGCCTTCATCTGTGAATAAGCAGTAGCAGTCAGTATATGCTTCCTGCTATCCATATTTGCAGTGCAGTTATGTAGTTTCGTATGCTATGAGAACTTAAGATTAGATACTACTGTCGACTTGTAGGCAAGAACTTTCCCATATGTGATTTGATCCACAGTCCACCCTGGTATCACATGGGGTTAATTTATTTTAACATCAAATTGACAAGAGTCGTTACAGAGGAGAATGGTGATTGCCAAAAAAGGAAATGCAGAAAAAAATAATGCAGACAAGTAAGTCAACTACATAGGAAAGGTTAGGTATGACGTTAGGAAAATAATTGTCGTCTTCAATCCTGGCAATTGATCCGATGTGGTGGCCCCAGTCTTTGGGGGTAAGGGGGATGAACTACTGGCTGCATGTTTTTGTTGTGAGCGGTAAGGTCCGTAGTTTATAGCGTGGTCCAGTCATGGATGTACGAAGGCGAAAAAACAAGTTCTGCATAGATGGGGGGTAAAGTATAAAATATTTTATAAAAAAACAAATGCATTAAATTTTTCACCGAGAAGCTAATGAAGGGAGTTGTAAAATGCGTTTCATTGCTGATATGCTAGCGGTACAATGATAGTTGTGCATGATGAATCGAAAAGAGGTTTTTTTTTTTTTGCAAGCTTGCTGTAAGGTATAATAGGTAAAATCACGGAAATCATTTTCTTTCAGGAAAGTGGGGACTAATGGCGACAAGGGAAGATTTTCGTTAGTGGGTGACCGACTACAATGAGAGGAGGAGCCTTCTTCGGTTCCTGCCAGAATGGAGTTACTTTGATTCATTTCGAAGAGGCTAGTTAGGCTAGCACAACTGGTGTCCCAGATAGTTAAATTAAAGCACGTGTGTACGGTGGGTATTGATGGATGGTCATACAGGGCGTCATACGAAAAGCACTAAACTTCATTGCCCGCTTGTCCGGCGACACGTGCCTGGCTGTAACGCAGACTTCTAGAGTAAGACAGTTTATTCACGACAGAACGAGGTATGCGAGGCAGTTAGAAAGAATGCCGACCCGAGGCGGCCAACAATCGGCGTTCCCGCATTTCGCCCCAAAACATCCCCTTGAATCTTTTTGGCCACGATCGGGGGTCCAAATTTACAAACCAGTTTAAACTGAGTTTAGACTGAACCGGCTAATGACGCACCGGCGCCAGCAAGAATGTTTTCCTTGCAGGCACCACACGCATTTCCCGAATCCGTTGAACATTTCCGCACCTGGCTACAGCCCCGCGGACCGACAGGAAAAAGCAGCGGGGGCCGCATGTACAATAACGTCCCCCCCCCCCCCCCCCCCCCCCCCCCCCCCTCCCCAGTCTCTCTTTCTGGACCATCTGTTGTTCCTCGCCGAGCGTATCTTCGACCGGCCATCAATAGCCACGCCCCTCCTCAAAACCTGATGGGCTCGCGCTGCCGGATTACCGCCGTCGACTACACCGACACAACTACTAGCTGATGGTCTGTTTGTCACAGCGAAGTGCCCCGCCGGACACGCACGACAGAAGCGACGAAAAAAAGAGGAGGGGGCGGGGACCCCAAACGGGCGGCAAGACGCCGGCGCCATAGTCTGCTACTAAGGCGAAGATAACTAAGCATGCGTATACCATTACTAATTATATTGTTGCTGTGAAGTGACCAGGTAGGACCCGAAGAGATTTAAACGGCTAGGTAACGATAGGAATTAACAGGTTCGAGAAAGATATTGAATAGATAGCAGAGCCCAGGATAGAATGAAATTATAGATGCACGGAAGAGTTTTGCAATTAAAGCTATAAAGGCCCCATTTTCAACAAAATACTGAAGTTAAAGATAACATCAGTGTCGTGTTGAATGGTTCTAAATTAATCAGAATTATTAATCCAAAAAAGAAAATGCCAATAATCAAAAAATAATTTATTGCTAGATGAAACAAAGTTAGACTCCTAGTATACATATATAAGAAACAATATTGGACCCAAAACGGAGCGTTGAGGCACATCGAATACGATTGCTGGCGGAAACTAAGAACAGCCTAAAAGAAAGCGTTCTATACAACATAGAACTTAGGTTCAGGATTTGTTTGTAATAGCTGAAAGCACAGGCGCCTGTGAGAAACATTCCTGAAAGCTTGTCGAAATCGGGAAGTAAGCAGTCTTCTAGAGAACTCCTATCGATGATAACATCAAGGTTGTGAGTCAATAATAGCACTCGTGTTTCACGTGAGATAGGCAGTTAAGCTTCAAGAAAGTTAACGATGCTTGCGTAAAGGATGAATCCTAGCAATTTGTATGGTATACTTGCTAATGCCATCAAGTGGTAGTTGAGAGTAGAACTTTTGCTACCCGATTCGTGGACGGGAAGCAACTTCCGAAGCTTCTAGTCAGCCAGACAATTGCTGGTGCTGATGGACTGCCGAAAACTCTTGCAGGTAACAAGTTATGTGCAGGTGTGTTTGAAAACGTTGATAATTAATCTGGTGCCAGGGCCAGATGAAGCTTAATGCGCGCCAACTGATTTCATGATGCCCGCGCCGCAGTGGCTATGTTGTTAACGCTCCACTGCTGAACCCACAGATGTAATATCGAATTCCAGCCACGGCGGACGCTTTTGCATGAAGGCGAAAAGCAAGGCGCCCGTGTACTGTGCGCTGTCAGTGAGCGTTAAAGAAACGCCATATGGTAAAATTTTTGTAGCCCTTCAGTGCGGCATCCCTCATAAGGGCTGAGTCGCTGTAGAGCATTAAAATCTAAAACCACGTGAAAGCTTAATTTTGTAAAGCCAGTAGGATCAATGCAGACAAGATTGTTCATTCGATGGGTGTATGACTGACCAGGTGGCAATGTTCTAATAGGACCGAGGTCAAACGTTAGTGCAGGAGGTTTGGTGTAAGACTTCGGGGCGTCCCGAATTCGGGAATTGCAGTCCGTTGAGCTGTATTAAGTGATTTAAGTTATCTTTCCGTGGTTTAACTGTGCGCCATATACTTTTGGGGCCAGTGGAAACCACAGAGGTTTAGGAAGTTACGTTTTGCATTTTTAAATGTGTATATAGATTTCGCATTAGCTGCGAGCATAGGCTACTCGCTGAGAGTCTTGAGGGCCACACATAGCTTGACGGAACAAGCATTTTTATTAAACAACTTTTCTAGATAGAGGTTTTACCAATGAGTTTTAGAGTTGGAAGAAATCTTGTATAGACGAATATACTTTTTCTACCAGTTGGACTTAAGTAATGAAGTTGAGCCAGTTACTTTCTATAAACCAAGGTGCGAAATCATGCAAGAAGACGTCAATTAAAATAAAACACTTGTTCAGTGACCAAATAAGACCTCAAAAAAATTTTAACGGCTAGGTAACGGTAGGAAGTGCCTGATTAAAGAATATTTGATTGTATTTGTTTCAAGTGAATGGTCTGCAATTATATAGTGGATAGTTAAATGGTCAGTATTCCGTGTCAGGTATAGTCTTAACCTAGTAGGCTGTGTCACAAGCAGAGAAAAGAGAAAACAGCGTATATAGATTCAGAAAAATAATGACTGACATATAGAGTGGATTAAAAATAGGTGGAATATAAGGCCAGAAAATGGTGTGTACGTTGAAGTCACAAAGTAATAAATTATCAGCAGTAGGGTGTCATAAGTAGATGCTGTTAACAACATCGTGTAAGATGATAACAGTTAAATTACCGGGACGGTAGCATAGACTAAAAATAATTTTAACATATTGGACTTCAATGTAAGCCCAGGTGGTTTCAAGATGGACATCAAGAGGTTTGGATATGACACAGCGTTTTTTAAATACCGAGCAGCGCACCACACCACCTCCTTGGTTTTACGTGGGGTTACTAGAGGCCACAGAGAACCGTAACAAATCATTCATACCATTGCTCACATGTTAGACTGCTGATTCCAAGGACACTAGTTCATTTCCGAATGAAGAGGGAGAGTTTCGATGGAGGGTAAACGGAAGACGCCCTTGTTCTTTACGGTGTCAAATCATGTTGAAGCCCAGCTCCGATGGTAGCTTTGCATCCTCGGATTTTAAAACACTTTTTTTTAAGTATGTCATCAACCGTTCTTCGGCTGTATTCCTTCGCTATGGTATTCCACATTTAAAACCACAAATAAATTTCGCATCAGTTGCGCTCCATACAAAAAAAAAATTGCAATCTTTGTAAGATGAATAAAACGACAAATTCAGACCTTAAGACAGCATAATTATCGAGACTCACCTCGATTTCGAGGTTTCGGAACCACCAGTTACCATTGCGTCACAAAACATTTATGAAAAAGAATTTACGCAGGCACAAAAAATGTTCCAAAAAGAGCTTTTCATGAGGCTGAACCTAGCGTTCGATTCAGATGTGCATCGCGTTGAAATGGTGTAATCACCCTTTCCGCCTTTTTCATGCCTTTTCTATAAGACAAGTCAGATTGAATACAATTTAACGTAACATGACAGACTGCAAATAAAGCAGGAGACGTATGTGAGAGGCGGGCACGCTGGCGCAAAGGCCGAACGGACAAATAATTAGGCAAACCCGAGCATGAGATAGTTTAGCGGGCGAAACAAACGAAACAGGGCGCATATTGCTTAATGAAATGCAGGAATGCTGGGAAACAGCGCGCATCGAAGTACCGGCACTGAGAATGAGGCTGCGCACTTACGAGGGTGCAACGTCATCCCCCTTCGCCTGGCTCAGAGGATCAGCGGGGGCCTTTGTCCTTCCTTTGTCACCACCTCCAGGAACTTTCTCAGAGGCGTCTTTGGGTCTTGATATTACACCTGTGTTCAGGGCTTCACCTTCAGGCTCCATGGCTGCCCTGCAGTTATTTTCGATACTACGACTGATGGCCCATATGAGGTATAAATCAACACATCTCGAAAATGGTGTGAACTTCAATAACAATTAACATGAGATGTCAACATTGCTTACTGCTTCGCAAATAGGGCTTTAATTTTTCATATTCCGTTTTCTATTAAAAAGCACCCAGTTTTCTGCAGCACACATTCTTCCACAAGAACAGATTTAGCAAATGCTGGAAAAATTTTTTCAACAACCGGTAAAAAAAAATTCATGAAAACATGGCTAATGTTTGAGATCCTTTCGTGCTAGACACAGGGCAGTACAAAAAATATACAACCCTTTTGAACATAAAGGCGCCCTTCATTTCGTACGCGAATTTTACACGCAGCAGGAGTGTTTTCTTTACACGGGGCTGTAACCGTTCGTGCTGACAGTTCCACTCACCTTTCCTAGCGCACAACACGCCTTGGGAATTTGCTTACGTTTGTCGGCACAAAACCAAGCAATGTAGGTACACCGCTCGGGTCTTGCGGTTAGAAACGGCAGCACGTCATGCTTTAAAGCACTTTCAAACAGCCCATCTTTGTGGTAGAGCGCTAAGGGCGCTCGACTAATGTGTCCTAGAATGCGGGATAGAATTCAAACCGCGGCAGCCGCTTTTCGGTGGACGCGAAAAGCTTTTGATGGAGGAGAAAAACTTAATCAGAGTTCTAAACGAGAAAGATCTCTATCGAAACGGGTCGGCTTTAAATAGAGAAATACTCTTTACTCGAACCCTTAATGTGTAACGACATAAGACTGAGCCAAATATTATCTTAGCATTTCACTCTGAAGTTATCAGCAAGAGGCTCAGGAACGGTACGAGGTTTCCCATGTATTCAAGGCTTCCTTGGCCGGAAGGTAAGTCAACTTTCGAATTAATAGACTAGCCAAAATATTACGAGTGTTTAAAAACATCGGTAAATCGAAGCTGAAGCAATTGATTTTCGTAATCATGCTAACAATTGTCTTTTTGTTTGCAATATCAAATGCTTTGGCGCTGGCTTGAACGACGGTTGCTGAAGCGTGCATCGAGCGCTTTGGCTCATGGGTCCATTCCAGACAAGCTGCGAACCACAGTTTCTATCGTTATTACCTACATTCCCCCGTCTCTGTTGGTTTGCTTCCACTGCCATTCCTGCACAAATTTATTTCCTCGGTGAGCTGTAGCCGCCAAGTGATATGCATCGCCCATCCGTTGGTGACACGAAAATTTCCAAGCATAGCGAGCCTCCCTATGCGATGTGCTCGGGGTCATGGTTCACAATTTGCGAAACAGGTGCACGACAGCCATTCTGTACAAAGTGATTACGCGATAACGTTTCCATACATTGTTCAGTTACCTGGTTGACTGAAGATCATTTCAAGGTCAAATGCTTGGCACGACATGCAAATAAGCTTTCGCGTTAAGTAGAGCTATACTGTTAAAGTACGCTGCAAACCTGGTAAACGTTCAAAAAACAAAACCCTCTAAACTTAAATCGCAAACTGACTGAGCGCCTATCCTGTCCGGCATGAAAGACCAGTCTGGCCTTTTAATCCATCAGATGTTGCATGTACTACATAGCCACAGTGTCCGGTCTGTAGTAGAGGGTTCGGACAGAGGAACATACCATAAGGACATTTATTTTCCCAGGAGACTCGCAAATAAGAGTAATACGTTAGGAAATCTGCCCAACCGGATTATGTCCTTGCAATGCAGGAAGGGCATCCGATTTCTCCTAACACCCATAACAACTTCCGTTAGTCAGTGGACAATGTCAGGGATATGCATGATGAAATGCAGAAACCCTGCCTAATCGCATGCAAAGAGCTTTTCGGCTGTCTGCGCGCAGAGATAGTAACAATGGGAAATAAGGGTAATTGGTGCGGTGTAAGGAAACCTGTGGGGGGGGGGGGGGGGTACCTGGTGTGTGCTGTTATATGAAATATCTATATGGCAGACCTGAAATATATAACAACATTCCGGCAACATATATATCAACACGGGAAGCTTGTAATTTGTTTTGCTACACATGGGCAGGCTCTTGTTGTAGCTTATATCACTAAAAGTTGTAGGCTGTATATTGCGTCGTTTGTAGGAGGACATAGCGGCCAAATATTGGAAAACGTTATACAACACTTATGACTCATTGAATCGGCTTTCTTTCTTTAAAGAAATATGATTTCTTCTCAAAGGGTTTTTCCTGACCCCTAATGCCACATTGTTATACTCAATCGTTCCACATACGAACCCCAGGAATCTGGAAGGCAGCTGATGTTCTCAATATTGGCAAAGGTTGTTCTACCAAAACCTTTTATTTTGTCATTTTATTTCATAGCGCGGATCCGGATTTAAAGCTGGGCCTGCATATGCGAAATAATTATTTTTCTTGATTTTTTCAACGATGTAGACTACCATGACGTATGGCGACACAAGCAAAATCCAGCGGGTAAACGGAATAGAAGTATTCTTATAATGGACGTGATATTTTCAACTGTTCTTGTGTGGCTGTAAATATGTTTACGATTTTTTACCGGTGACAAAATGCGAGATGTGATACTGATAAATGTCTCGACACTGGGAAAAGGTTTCTTCAAGTTACCAGTGTCGTCCTGGATTTAGAATGACATCAAAAATTTTCAATTATTTTGTATATTCCCACATCAATTTATTTTCCATTCTCATCTGCAGCTGAACTGCTGTTACTGTCGCCATTTTTCAGTAATGGTAAGGCCGCGTAAGATGAGGCAGGTTATCACCGCAAGAAAAGAAAAGGAAGAATGCACAGAGGAATTCTAGACACTTCTGAGAAGAGATCGGTTCATATTTAGTGACTTATTGGCCAACTCCACCATAACAGTCAATGTAATCGTAGATTCACCCTAGAAATGCTTGCGAGTTGTTTGGCATTAATTTTCAAAACCGCATCCCATACTTCTATGACGGCAATCTTAAATACTCGTCGTTTAAAGCAGGACGAAACTCGGAAACAAAATATTTCTCTGAAACAGGAAACTTCGGTCATTTCTGTCAACATGTTGATATAATTTGCCTCGAATATCACCCAGTTTCTCCCAAGCGTTTTCAAGAACTCAGCTTACAGGTTTTTCAATGGCAGCTTTAACTGCTCTGTGCGAGCGAAAGGTAAGCGTTAAAAGCAAATCTAGCTACGCAACGGATGCTTGGACAATTCCCACGAACATGCGCATAACACCTTATCGGAATATCCTGCTGCTGCCTTGTATTATAAGTGCAATCTTAGGAAGATGGACTCTGTCATACTTGGCACCATATGCAGCGACTGGAATGAATAAAGCACACCGTGCTCGGGATCAAACAACCGGGGAGGGAATCGAGAAGTGCTCACTCGCTCCCGAGGGCTGTGTTCCGCCGTTGTTTGCTGCAAGTAGTGGACGGCGCTGCCTTGCTTTTCTCTTCATCTTCCTTCACCTCCTGGCT
The DNA here is from genome assembly GCA_023969395.1 of Amblyomma maculatum. Taxonomy (NCBI): domain Eukaryota; kingdom Metazoa; phylum Arthropoda; class Arachnida; order Ixodida; family Ixodidae; genus Amblyomma; species Amblyomma maculatum. The sequence goes on from JAJIZL010029817.1 coordinate 56,462, forward strand.
CCCGACAGCACCAGAGCAGTCTCCCCGTACAACAGGCTCAACAGTGTCGGTGCAGCCAGTGGTTGGAGCCCAATGCTGCACATTTGATGTGATACCGAAGAAGAAAATGTTCACCCACGAAAAAACAAATGCCCATATCTAGGTGATCTCCTTGAACACATTTTCAGTTAAAATTACTATCCGTTAGTCTCGTCGCTTTTTAAGTTCATTCAAAGACAATTCTAGAAGAAGGACTTCATAAAAAAGGGTGGGGAAAGGAGGAAAGCGCTCAAGAAAAAAATTACGTTGGTGCAGTTTTAGTCTGTTTGTTATGAGGCATTTTGACAGTATAATTATTTTGGGTCAGGATAACGGTAACATTGCTTTCGGCGCAGACTGCGAACTTTCGCTACTTCACTAGGCTAGATGTGCTGTTGAAGAGAGCGACATAAAGGCACATTCCCGCGTGTTTCTTGATCGTGGTGATTTTTTTTTAGGTCGCGTTATCAAAAGCAGCGCGATGTTCAATGGTATTGAACCTCGCATGGAAACTGTGCATCTACATTGCCCGTGCAGCCGGTTTGTTGCGAGCGTGGTTGCTCACTTACATGTTGATAGAACGAGTAGGCCTCTGAGGCTAGATCGGATCAAGAAAAGATCCCCGATGAACCGGCGGAGTTTTTTTTTCTGTTTAACAACGGTCAGGAAACGCCAATCTCACAATAAAAGGGTGCGCTGCCATGCGACAGCGACGGATCCTTTTCTTTTTTTCTTCAATGCGTTGACCCGGGTGTCGCAAAACAATCCGAAGCCAACCACTGTAGAGCACGCTTATAACAGATTAGTGGTTCATCACGTTAGTTCCACTATTCCGCGATATCTACCTATGCGCTTCTTTTTACCTCTACACTGGTAATTACTTTGCACCCCCCCCCCCCCCCCCCCCACCCTTGGCTCTCGTGATGTTTCGATATGTTTGCGGGGAATTCACGGGCAGCCTCGGTTTATCATCCATTTAAGACTATGTTGCCTGGTTGCACTTCACTATCAGCGCAAAATTTAATTCCCATTAAGCGTGTTTTGACTTGAATACACTACGTACTTGCAGCAACACGGGTGGCACAAGCGACTACATAAACGGGTGCAATAGCGTACGTTCGGCGACCCATACGCCTGCGTTTCACGTGCTGAACTCTCCAGGCGGGCCAAGCGTAACACAAGCGCGTGAACGGAAAAATGATCAAAGACAAGAGATAGAACGTGCCACTTTGAATGATGTCTTTCACTTTGTTCTATGAGAGAGGTAAACTTTTTTATTAAACACTTCATTTTCTTTTCAATTTTTCGACACTCTTTCCGAGTACCCTTTTAATATTGTTTCAGAATTTGGTGAGATGCTGTCCCATCACGCTGTCTTCGATGGTGCTCCCGGGAATGGTATCAAGTTACCTCGCTTACTTATGGGCTGGCTACGAAGTTGCCGTCTTGCATGTAAGTTGCTTCTCAGTCGTTACTATTAGGTAGGGTGCCTCCCAGTTTTTCTTTAGTCATTTATTTAGTTAATTTTTTATATATACTGTAGCTCCTTTAAGGGGCTATTACAAGAGTGGGATATACAAATCTATTGCAAATGTCATAAAAATACAAATAAACAATAAAGATAAAAATTCACGATAAATAAGGCAGAGGGCAAATATGTAACTCAAAATAACAGCACAAACACTAGAATGCAGCCATAAATTGTAACAACAACAAAATAAATAAAGTTAGGTGGAATTACCTTTTAACAGCGAATTGTTTAATGGTAGTGAAATAATTGTTCCAGGCATGAAGTTTTAGAATTGAGTAATGCGTGGAAAACACTATTTAAAGTTATCAGATTGAGAAAAGTAAGGTTTATTTTAAGGCGATAATGGCTCCTATTGACCGGGAAATATCTGAAGGAATATATATGGGATATGAGACCAGATAAGAAAAATTGATGACGCCATGGAAAAACTCAATGACTCTGTGTGGCGGCTTACAGATAAAGGGGTTAGGTTCATACAAGACAGGCCACGAGAGGGTGAGAAATCTTAATCATAGCGACGATATATGAACCTCATAGATTTGTTGTATGCTCTCAATTGGTTAATGTCACAATGGTTAATAGGGTTCCAGACAGGAGAAACATAATAGAGGATAGGACGAATTAACGTTTTATACATTAGTCTTAGCCTCCTTTGGAGAATTGCTTAAATGGCGCCTCAAATACCCAAGCTTACTGATTGCCTTAGTGCAACTTAATATGTTTTGGCCAAAACATCTTAGTGGTAAATATGGCGCCAAGATACTTATATTCTGAAATCCTGGGCAAGGATAAGTCATTGACAGGGTAAGTGAAGAATAAAAGAAAAGAAACGTACTATTAGAAAATGACACTATCACTGTTTTAGTAAAAGTTATTTTCATTCGCCAAGTGTAATACCAAGTACCGTAGCCTGCAAAATAAGTATTTAGTTCAATATGATCTGGTGTGTTAAACAGGCCATATAAAACACAGTCATCCGCATAAAGGCGTAAGTGTAAAGTGACGTTTCGAGCTAAGTCATTAACGAATAGTAAAAATAATAAACAAAGAACCGACCCTCTGTCCGTTCTTGTTCCGTCGTTTTCTTGTTCTACGGGCGGCCAGAGCTAAATCATGTTGCGCCATTGTGACAATCTTTTTGTTTCTTTCAAAGCGCTTGGCGTCTATAGAAATTAGTCCGAGGCATGCGAAGGGCGGATGCACAATGCAACTGTGAGAACACTAACGTCGGTGTAACACTACATTGTTTCCCGCAGGACCTTCACGCGGGAGCTCCATTCTGTATGTGTAGTCTGCCTTGCGTGTGCGCATTGGTAAGTTGCAAGTGTTGGTCAGTGCCGGCTTTGTACATTTCGCTGAAAAGTTTCATTACTCTATTTGTGGCCCTGATATAATACAGCACGAACTATTCCGAGCTATTGTTGTTGGACACTCTATAGCTAATTGTGCGGATACACCAACTCTTTCGAGTACATTGAGTCAGTCCATTTGTAAGAGGTGCTAGTTTGCTCCCTTCCTGTGTCGTCTTCTAACTGCTGGGTTTAATTGTCAACTGCACTCAACCAGCAGGTTTCGAGCCCAAGAGAAAGACGAAGTTTGGCTAGAGCTGAAAGGCCCACCTCAAAAGGAAGGCGTCAAAAATGCGCCAGGGTGCATCTAGAAAAGTGACACTAATTGCACCATCGTCATCAGCTATAAATATTGTCCGCGAGGGCGCGGCCGTTCCTGTTTAACCCCTAGAAGGGCCCAAGCATTGCAGCGTTGCGCTGCGGCGCCACCGAGCGGCTCCGCGTAGCCTAAGAGGCTGGCCGACGCGTTCTCCTACTGGCTTGTGTGCGCCTGCTACTTCTGCACGTGAAAAACCTGTTCCGCGTGCACGCGTGCACGTTTTCGCGTGTGATGCAAAGCCACTGTGAAAGATTTACCTGGTGTACGCTCCCGTCGTTTGGAGAATTGGTATTAGGCGCCTATCTTTTCAGTTATTTCCTTTTTTGTGAGGGAATAATCGCGTGACATACGAAGATAAAATTACAAAGCTACAATAAACTATTCTGCTGCGCGAAATCATTTAGCTTTTTCATTTCCTGATACTCTACTTGCTCGGCTCGCTATGCTTGCTTTCGCCGTGTTAGTGTCCTGGTTGTATTTGAGTTACATTTTCCATTTTTGTTTCCTCAGTGCTCTGTTCGTTTTGTATCCAGGCTGCTGAATTGAACTGCTTTCTGAAGTGTGCGAAACACAAAAATGAATTTTATGATGTCGCTACACGTGAATAAACACAGGTGGCTGGAACTTTGGAGTGACGTTTCTACCGTTTGTCCACGTTGAGAGAGCTGTGGTGAGTTGGACGTCCCCTGGCCTGAGAACATTCAACGTTTACGACCGCCTGAGTTCAGCTGTATGAAATCAAGACGCGGCGTCTCAAAGCAATAGCACCAGCAAAAAAATTTCCAGTTGTCTTGGGGGAAGGCCAGGACCAAGTTTGCTGTATACTTCAACTACCTGTGAGTTCGCGCCGCATAAACCACCCACGACTTGGCAGCATGCATGGTGCCACGTGTGGATCACTGTCAGTATAACAGAGGGCCCATTTTTGTTTTCGTGGAGTCTACTGCGCTAGCTGACTGACCACAGGCACAGCCGGTCGTGCCTTTAAAAAGGCACCTCGTCCCCTCATCTGCATTCCTGTGAGACGATTAATTCGCGTCGGGGATGCAATGTGACCGATCTTGAATAACCATACTTATCTGCGAACCCGTCATCACTGTTCCGGGGTCGGGCCGGAAGAGGAGTCACTGCGCCGAGGAAGTCTGTTTTGAGCTTTCGTTATGGCCAAGCACATGCCTAAAGTGAAGTAATTACTGATCAGGCATTATATTAAAATCACCTCTGTCACCTTTCGTCCATCTTGGTAGTTTTCTGCCATGCTGGACTTAAACTGATCTCCAAGAAGTGTCGTTTTAGTTACCGCACACTTAAAGTGCTTCGCCATTTGGGAAATGCCAGCAGCGTGCAAATAGATCTCGACAAAGTTCGCGGTGTCGGTGTTTTTCCATCTCCCCATTCACCCCGTGATGTTCACAGTTTTGTAGGACTGTGTTCATATTTTCGCCGCTTCGTCCCAAACTTCAGCAGGTTCGCGAGAGGGCGTGCGAAGGCTGTGAAGAGAGGCGTTCCTTTTTCTTCGGGACCAGAGCAAGCTACCGCATTCTCTAGCCTCATCGCTCTCACCAATCTTCATGTGTTAGCCTATTTCACCCCGTCTGTCCCGACGCAACTTTGCACCGACACCAGTGGCCACCGAATTGGCGCCATTCTCGCACAGCGACAGCGCCGCCAACACTGCGTATTGCGTACGAAAGCTGCGTACTGTCTTCGGCGGAGCAAAACTAGTCTATTACGGAACGGGAGTGCCTGGCTCTTGTTTGGGCCATTGAAAAATTCTGACCCTACTTGTTTAACCAAGCCTTCACTATTATTACTGACTATAACGCCTTGTGTTGGCTTTCTTCCCTCAAGGACCCTGCTGGCCGCCTCGGCCGCTAGGCACTACGCTTGCAGGAGTATACCTATTTCGTTGTGCACAAATCCGGTAGGCCCCACCAGGATGCAGACAGCCTGTAACGTTATCCCGTCGATCCCTCTTCCCATACAGACCATGAGTGGGACCACTGAGTCTTATCAAAATTCTCCCACATCGCCGATGAACAGCGCTTGGACACAACCCTGCGCTCTCTCATCGACCGCCTCCACACAGAGAGCCGTGACTCTTCCCTCGCCATGTTCTTGCTTGCATTAGAACACGCTGTACCGCCGCAACATGAGACCTGATGACGCTCTGCACTTGCTGGTCGTTTCCCAACACCTATGCTCTGCTGTTCTCGAACAAATGCATGATGTTCCTACAGCTGGTTATCTTGGCCTCTCACGTACATACCACCGCGTGCGCCGGTGTTTCTTCTGACGTGGCCTCTATCGCTCCGTCTAACATTATGTAGCCGTTCGCGACCTCTGTCAACGCGGGGGAAACCCACTGTTCTGCCTTCTGGGCACCTACAGCCGATTGCGATCCCGACTGAGCAGTTTTATTGTCCTGGCCTTGACCTCCTAGGGCTCCTTTCGGTGTCATCAGGAAACAAATTGATCGCTGTGGCCCCCATTTATGCCGCGCGGTACGTGATAACTCGCGCTATTCCAACCAGCTGCGCGACTGACGTTGCCAAATTCCTTCTGCACGACGTCATACTTCACAATGGCGCTCCCCGTCAAATACTAACCTAACGTGGCGGTTGGTTCCTTCCCCGAGTTGACAAAATACTTCGTTCGTCTACTTTCCGTCAGAAATTCACGGTGGCCTATCATCCTCAGACGAACGGCATTACGGAACGCCTTAACCGCACACTCACCGACATGCTCGTCATGTATGTCTCCATCGGTCACCGCGACTGGGACATTAGAGACATTTAGCTTACCGTGATCCGCGATCCGCCCCCTTGACCCTCTACCGCGCGTGGGTGGGGTGCGCAAGCTTATTGGTCCCGACGTGGCAGGTCTATGTGCTGACTTCTAGTATGTGGCGCCATCTATTGGCGTCAGGAGGATCTGGGAATGCGCAGTGGAACGCGCGATGGCGGATCGCAAAAGCGGACCGCGGACCACGGTAACCTAAAACTATATTAGCTCGCCATTTGTCACCTTCGCATACAACTCTTAGCGCCATGATACTACTGGGTACTCTCCATTCTACTTTCTCTTTGGGAAAAGACCCTTTACTGTCCTTCGATACTTTGCTACCCGAAACTGGACCTGTCACTACTTACGCCCGCGATACCATCGCCCGAGCCGATGCTGCCCGGTAGATTGCTCGTCACAAGCTCTTTGCCTCACAAGAAGCTCAAAACGCCGCTAGACGCTGAACACCGTGATGTTCATTATACTCCCGGATCTCTGGTATTGTTCTGGCTCCGGTCGTGCTGTATGGGGTTGTACGAATAACTTCTCTCCCGCTACTCCGGTCTTTATCGTGCATAACATCCAGTGACTAACGCAACATTCGAGATTATGACGCTCCACCCAAAGTCACCATCCGCTACACCCACTTCATATATAGTGCATATGGCCCACCTAAAGCCATATTATTCCCACTCTATACCTCACACCTAACACGCACCGGGACGTCACCTTTTGCAGAGGGGAATATTGTTCTTGGGAAACTCGTAGCCGACGAAGTGGTGTGGTCGCAGACGAGAACCGTGGAGCGCGTGAAAGACGAAGGGCTGCTCTAGAAGATTACGATGCAGTCAGTGTGAATGCTCGATGGCCCTTGAAGTCTATGCGCCGAGTTCTGCCCCTCGCAGCGCAAGTCTTAATAGATCTCCGTAACAATATAAAAGTACATTCTCCACCCAGGAACAGATTAACAGGCAACCGTATTAAAAGCAAGGCCGAAAATCCTCCATATCAGTGTTCATCATAAACCTGTTAAGTTCCTCTAAATTGCGATCCGTCTCTGATTCTGTGGCCATCACCCTACGTATGTCTGAGTGTCTGATCTCGACGCCTTACTCAGCACTTGGCTACATTGTAACCTTAGCCGGTGCATGCTGCCTTAATTTATAATCTCGGTTTGTGTATTTAGATATGGGATGCTTTAACAAATGTATACTGATCCGGAGTTCTCCAAAGCGGCTTTGCCCGCCCGCTAGAGTAGTTTTTGTGTTGTTAAACTGAAAAGTTACTACCGTAAAACTGTTTCCTACGCTTAATGCGGCACTGCTTTTGCGGGGTCATGTCGAAGTCTATAAAGTGCAAGCTTTTGTAAACTGCATAGCTGCACTGCTTAATACCCATGTGTATGGCAAAAGTTTGCAGCTAATGCGCTTGTTATTTCCCTCTTTGAAATGGTACGCACTGCCGCTTTACAGGGGCCGAGTTAGTGCGCACCGCATAATGAAGGACCGCCGGCGTACTTTTTTTGTTGGCGCAGGCGATGTATCATTCCATTTGCTTCCTAATTACAGCTGTATAGTCGTGACCTACTGCACTGATATTTTACTTACATATACAATCCTTGCTACCCGCCTAGAGTCTCAGTGCATGACGCACAACCCACTAGGCGAATGCGTCATATGAGGAAACCAGGGGGAAACAAGCAAGGCACCTCCAAGCTTTTATGCAGCCGCAACGCCGTTTCAGCGTCACTAAACTACCCACCGAAAAACAATCGGTGGACGGTAGTGCCACCGGGCATCTGCTGCACTAGCCGCAGTCGCGAGAAGACGAGCGCAATGCGCGTGAGCAGCCCGCGGAGATATAAAGCGCACTCAGCCTCTTTTGTATGGCCAGTGAAAGCGCCGCGGCGGCGTCGTGCCCGACGAGCGCCGCTGAATTTCGCCGCTTGGGGAGGAGCGCGCCCGGTTCTCGCGTCGAAAAACTTGAGGTTGGGTTCCCTATCCACCTCCTTCATAAAGCTCTACTCTACGCCCCTACTAAAGAGATCGAGGCAGAAGGGAAAAGCCGGCGTAAACTATGCAATGATAAGCTGATGTCCTACACACGGAGAGGAAGAGGATGTTTCGGAAATTTTGCACTTTTGAGCTCAAAATTCTGAAACTAAACATTGCGAATGTTGACAGCATTTCTCATCATAACAGCTGTACCAGAAATTGTCATTATATCATCAGGAGTTACCACGACAGGCAGCGCCAGAAAACACTGCTAACAAGACCTGCAGGGATTCTGCAGTCAATCCAACCACCCATGAGAAAGCTCCAACTGGCTGGCATGGGACTTAAGCGGCCCCTTCGTGACGTCGACATCCAGCCACAAGTAAATAGCAGTAGCAGTGTAATGCATGATTCGCAAAGGCGCTTCAAAATTCCTTTCTTGTGGTACCGCTGTAGAATTCGCGAAGTTTCTCTTTGAAAGCATCCTAAGGTAGCATGGCGCCTCCGAAATGCTTATGATGGACAAATGTCGTATTGAGGCTATATTAAATAAATGGATGCTTTTTGAACCTGCAGTAATGCCGCGAATATTCGTTCACCGTTTTGCTCACGCATAATGCCCCCGAGGGGCAGCTTTATCGCTTTCTTTGTAATGCCGATGCGCGGTGATATGTCCAGAATAATCGTAGCTATCCGCCATTACTTCCATATTGGCCCAAATTATTATAAGCGCCATTGCATAGTATAATTCGATGTTTCTTTGCCGGCTTTAATTGAGCCTTTCATAGAGCAGTGGGCATTCGGTAGTTGGAAGATTGCCGAGAATGTCTGGTGCTATCACTGCTGCGATAATTTGCCACGTATTTGCTTGCAAAATCTGCCCCGTAAAGTAAATGCTTTAGCAAGCCTTGCATTGTCCTTCTGAGTGATTCCGGCCGTGACGGTATGAATCCAGTAGGAAGAGCAACAGAAAATTTTCTGTAGTCACAACAGAGTTTATGCGCGGCGATTAACCGCAAAACCTGATGAAACAGCAGAAATTTGTAACTTCAGTATATTTTGAGTATGATTATTACCTCCCAAAAGCACTGCGGGAAATTACTACAGAAAACACTACAGAAGCACAAGAGGCACTCACAACATCATAAATGACCACGTTACACCAGGAGTACAGAATACTCTAGTTTTATAATGGTTCTATCGCAGTTTTCGACCGGGAATGCAGATATTTGTATATTACATACTAAAATCTATTGCAAACTGGAACTCCATCTGCAAACCACACTGCAACCATTAGCCTGCACCATATATTGCACCATAGCCTGCACACTGCAGCATATATTGCATTGAAGGATCTACTCGGAACATGTTCTGAAAAGCACGATTAAGCAGGGTAATTCTACCTAATCTGTAGCAGCACATCGAATAATCGGCACTTTGGAGCCACAGGAAATGAAATACTTGGTGCTCATTGGCTAACACCACTGTGTCGTAAATGTCAGGGGTAACTTGGTACAGAAGAGTAGAGGAGCTTTGCGTTTACTTTTGGCGGCTAGCTTACGATTCGAGCTTTTCTTTGGTGCGGACGAAAAATGACAGTCCAGACCGTACTCACCTTACGCTCAGATTCTCAGCGCAATTTAGGCAGATGGAAAAGAGGCTTTCAATTATTTTTAGTAGTTCGGTTTATGACGTTTCTAATGTTGGTTATGTTCGCATCGCTCACTATTCAATTGCTCTTCATTTACACAGACTCTCCCTATTAATTTCTTCCACGCTGTCGTCACCTGGTCAGACGTCGAGTTGATACTTCAGGTGACAGTTTATGATTTGAAACATACATTTTTTTTCAGCTCCGAGATCACTGACATGGGAAATTTGTCACATTCAAACTGCGTGCTGAAATGGATTTATAATGTTATTTTAGTGCATCCTTTTAAAATAGCGAACCCACCTCGATTTTTCCCAGGGCTCGGAGAAACTCTTCGCGCTGCTGGTCGAACCTTGTGATTGCGTCGTAGGCAAGCTGAAGCACATGACGGGTAGCTGCAAGGTCGTTCTGCAGTTTCAGATTTTCTTCCTTCACAGCAGCCAGCTTCTTCTCAGCGTCCTCTTGCTCAGCCTTTGCAAAAAGCTTAATGTACACGTGAAAGCACGGAAGTCAAATATTTCATAACACACTCGTTTTAATCGGTGTATTAGACACAGGCCCTCGCGAAGAAGTTGTCAAGAATGCATTGTAACGCAGTCCGCGCGAACATATCACGATCGTTGAGGAGAGCATGTTGCCGGGCTGGTTGGTGATCCATTAAGTAAAAAATTTAGCGTAAAAAAAGAACACGAAGGACAAAGAAGAACACATAAGACGTTTGACGAGCGCTATCTTATGTGTTCTTCTTGTGTTCTTTTTTTGCGCTAAATTTTTTACTTAATATATCACGATCGTGCCGCAGGAAGACCTATAAACACAAGGATTGAAATTGGAATTTATCCGCAGAGGGAAATAAAATGCTAAAGTAAAAGTGTTTAAGCATTAGATCGTCAGCATTGAAGCCACTTATGGTTAGTCACTTTCCGTTCGTGTTTAAAGCTACGGGAGCAAAAAGCACAAAATGCTGATGTCGAGCACAATTGACCTGTTCCTGGCCGTATTCAATACTCCCGAGTCTTCATGTTCTCCTCTCGTTTCACGATACCATGGGAAAAATTGTCTAATACAGAGTAAGCCTTTTCATCGATACTACACCATGCAATATACAAGTGTACAGTCATTTTGTTGTAGAGGTCTAGACCTGTTCGCCCCGCGCAATTAAATCTCAGCTTAGAATATGGCTAACTGCTTCCTGGCAAGCCGCCTGGGCTTACTTCGATTGTAGATGGAGTTGGCTGCACATCCGCGCACACGTGTCATATAAGCTCTGGAAAGCTGAAACAAGGCGCTGATTTCTCAGCAGCAAGGTGCGCCATTCGAGCGCTATACACAAGATTGTCGCAGTCTGTCCTTATCTTCAAGCAGTCACTTTTAAATTAAACGTCAACAATTGGTGCACATTTTAACGCCGTGGTCAAAGAAGAGCAAACTCCTAGCCTTATGAACAACGTCTGCTTTTCAAGCACAAAGCTCGGACGTTGCAAAGAGGACTCGTGTCATCTAAACGCGGTTGTGTACACCCAGTTCTGTTTTTGAAGCGCAAACGGCAACTTGCGCCCAACTGACACTTAAAGGGAGACATTGCAGGTTTTCAAAGCTGGCCCTTGCTGTAGCAAACCTTCATAGCAATGCGCCCAAGACGCACTGAAGGGCTCGTCAAGATGTTACTTTAACGTCCGCACCAGGCAGCCGTTTTCTTAATGCGGCGCAAGTGAGCGGAGGTGTAAAATTCCAGATTTGCACAATCTGCATTTACCGCAGCGTACTTCTGTCCTATCAGAAATACTTTGCTTCAATGTACGCTGCTTTCTTTTTTACTGGCTGATTTTGACGGACAAGCATATCGCAATGCGACATAGAAGAAAGCGCACATATAGGAGAAATTATGCATTGTACTCTTTTCGCGGATCACTAACTGTTTCCCCGGCAAACAAATAGAGAATATAACTTTTCTAACGCTAGAAGTTCAAGAAGTGCTTATTGTGAATTACAGTTCGTGGGACAGCCGGAGGTCTTCGACGGTTTTGATTTTATCAATAGCCCATCTAACAAAATATATCCAATAATGCGAAACGCAACGCTCCTTCACAGCAAAAAGCCGACATTGCTTAGAGATAAAACATCGGCTGTACAAGTTTTTTATCACGGCTTTATTTAATGTGTGGTCTCTTCTCTGAAGGAGGAATATGTACAACCTCGCACTTTTTTTAACATGAACGCACGAGCGTCGACCGCCGAGTCGATAAGCGCCGTACGACGGAACAAAGCGGCGAAATGAGCGAGAATACGCGCGTGCGCGCAATGAGCCCTCCAGTGCAGCTGTCCCCTGCCAGACTGTTACGGGAATCAGATCCAACCCCAGCTGCTTTTTTGTGCGTTATCTCATTTCCTTCTGTTTTCTGAATGCCGCTGGTAGAAGGCCACGAGGTACCGCCTGCTTTCTTTTTTAGTTCTGTTACACATTGGCAATGCGTCCGCGCTTTTCCTTGCAAGATGGAAGTTCCTGCTCAGCAGGACTTCGAGTTGCAGATACCTTTAATTTGCCGCAGGAAAGTGCTACATGATCCATAGGAAAAAGAAACAAAATGCGGATACGCACGTTGTATAATTAGCGGGCGTACATCGCATTCCATCCAGCGCTACTACCTGACCGCTTATTTATAACTTGCTGAAAGCGTTCAGAAATGAAAAGGGATGATTACGATAACGGTGCTCAAAAGAAAAAGGAGTGAGAAACGTTACTACACCAAACTGGAGAGGAATCCCCGGTGGCGGTCGCGTGAACGGCTCAGGAGTCTACTCTTGCTTCTTGACGGGCACGTCGTCTGCTACGCGCGGCGAAAAAGCATAGAGCGGCTTTTCCGGATCTGTGTGCACTAATCTTCGTAATCTGTGTGCACTATATCGTTTGACGCAAGTAGCCAGATTCATGAACTACATGAACAGGCTGCCCAGGCTAGCAGATTTCGCCGTGTAATGAAGGCAATCTGCGCAGCGCAGTAGTAAACGCGACACCTTCTAAGGTTAGAGTGCTACTGTGCACTGAAAATTTTAATAATTTATTTGCATGACAAGATCTATGCCCTGAAAGACATGTTACAAAACACAAGCCATTGAGCAAAGCAAGAAACAGTGCTTGTGAGCAAGCCGACGGGCGCACACTTGTTTCACGGCATTAATTCAAATGAATTTTGCATAACACAAACGCGTTTTTTAATGTAATGCGTCGCTTCGAAGCCAAAGTTGTCGCAATGTAGTTATAAATTATGCTGCAGCCATGTACAGTGCAGCGGCAGCACACAAAAGCTACGCGTGTGCTGGCCGCTCCATGTTTTAGCAGACGACGCACCCGGGAAGGAGCAAGAGTTGACTGCAGCGCCGCTAGTTCTCGCGACCGTTACCAGGGACACACTTTTCCGCTGAGCGGCATGGGGTATGGGGAGATGTGAAACTGAGTTTGTTCTAGTAACGTTGGGGGTGATGTCCCGTTCCCGGAACAGCCTGGCAGAGGACAGCTGCACCAGAGTGCTCATTGCGCGCATGCGCGTATTCTCGCTTATTTCGCCGCTGTGCCATGTCATACGGCACTTATTGACTCGACGGTCTATGCTCGTGCATTCAGCATAAAAAAACGTGGGAAGGCGTATTTTGCGACACTGTGGTCAGAAAACAGCTGGTTCTTGTTGTTAGCAAACGCAGATAATGAGGAAAAACACTTCTACTTCACACGGCTGCCTCTGGCACCTAACTCCCAAATTCACCCGCAGATATTTTAATGTTTGGTACACCGCCCCGGTCTTCTCTGGCCGTCGCAAAAATTTCGTGCGGACACAAGTGACGCTGTTTAGGTATTTACTCATCAAGCAGCAAGGTTCACCCATAGCGATCATCAATTTTGCGTGAGTTCTTCCTCTCGGGAAGCCTCGCAGCGTCTTTCTTGGGCTCTCTTTGGTATCCTGATTGGTGAGTGGAATGACTGATTCCTCAGCGTATTTTGTTGTTATCCGGCTTTGTGATCGCGTAGCATCAATAAATGCATTTTTGTTAATATGTATTGTTCTTCTGTTTCCATCGCATATGGTACCGTAGGTCGGCGTGGGAATTTTTTTTTTTTTTTGCTTACAATCCTTGGTCGGGGGTTGTGATCGAATGTCCATCTACGAACAAGCGGCAGGTAGAAAGTGTTGAATGAGCTATATAACCCTCACTATGTTCTATTAGAAACCCTAAGCGTTCGTAACAACATTTGAACTCTTCTTTGAGAGAACTCCTGGACAAGCTCTGATAAAGGCTGACAAAACGTTTACCTGCTCTTTTTTCGTCTGATGCAGTTTCTGTGCGCTTGGTGCCAGGTAGCATTTATTCGATGCGTGCGCATATGTTAGCATTAGAGTACATGCTCTGCACACGCACCTGACTAACGTCAAATCAGTTGCATCGGACTACCGGGAGGAAAAAAAAATTATTGTGACGCTTGATAACTTGCGCACTCTGTTTCACGTTCCTTGCAAATTCGCCTTTGCTTCAACGTCTATCTGTCTCGCACAAAGCCTATTTTCCCGAGTTCTCAGAATCTGTCACAAAATCTCCCTGGTCGTTGGGACCACTATCATGACAAGACATGCTCAAACGATGCCCCGACCCCTCCACTACACACATCAGGTACAATGTATGCGGACGTTGCCGAATAGTACTCGGCCACTGGCTCCATCATAGGTGTTCGGACTGAGCAACAGACGAGAATAGTCGTCTACAGCAGGCTCGCTTTATTCACTGATCACCAATCAGTACTCACTAATCAATCAACAATCACACAATCAATCATCCATAATCAATGATGGAAGACGACATATCTCATATACACTCTATACTGGTGTCAGTTACTTCGCCGGCTCGTTTCTTGATTTGTCTTTAAAGTAGACGCCCAGTGAATGGATTGCAGAGATACCATCTGCCTTGCAAAAGATAAACAGGTACATCCGGTGGTCACCTAATGCTGGCGCCATTCGGATGTTTTCACCGAAAATCGCATTGCGGGATATGCATTGATATATGGAGGATCTGTATGGTCGCACAGACGGCTATGACAATTTAATGCTGCATCTCTAACAGGCGTTGAATCTAGTTATTCTGGATATTTAACAGAGTATACTGTGGGACCAGTTGGTGAGACAAAGGACTAGAGAGACGAGAAGAGGACAGAGCTAAATGTAGCTCTGTCTTGGCCTCGTCTCTCTAGTCCTGTCTTAACGCTATGTTTTTCGCTGAACTATGTCTGAATAGACAAACGAAATATGAAGGAAAGGTCATGTGGGAATTGCGGAATAGGCAAGCGATCATTTATTACTAGTTAAGGCCACCAGGAACGAACAGTAATATCACAAGGACAGAAATAGAGGAGGAAGGCTTACATAGCTTGGGAAATGAATATAAGCGATAGGCCTGCAGATGACCCACACAGTCAAAAGAAAGAAAAAATATGGAAATCCAGAGAGCAAACGCAAATTTTACCGACAAACAACTAGCTCTAATAGAATCAGTCAATGAGGATACGGCAGAGAAACAACACAAGGAGGAGTGGGATTATAACAAGTTAGCACCACTCATCCCTAGAAGAATTCAATAAATAAAAACCTCAAATAGGTGGCAAAAAAAGGAGTATGCCGCGGCGCTTGTGGAATAGTAAATTAAGCAAGCGATCTAGCGAGGACCAGTGCCTTCTATAGAATGTGGGGAGGAAAAGAAGGCGCAGCTTTCTGAAGACGAAATAGTCAGAAAATGGGAATCCTATTGGCGAAAGAAACTAGAAGGGCAGGTATTCGTGTAGGATATAATAAAGCAACACAGAGATCATTGGATGACCGAAGTGCGCGACCAAACACAACGTGGCAGGGGGGAGTGAAGAAATTCTGGAGCCATATAAGCTCTTTGGGTAAAATGAATTTTAAGAGAGCCGGGACAGATCCACACTCCGAAAGAAAATGTCTAGAGAGGAACGACGCTATAACTTTTATTACCCCAGTTACAGCCAAATAAAATAGGCGCGATGATGCGGTAACCTCCTATAATGCAAAATAAGCATCAGAATGTATCTTAGCACTGGCCAATCGGAGCTCGAAAATGGTGGACACAAATATTCCAGATGTACAACCGTAGAGATGAACGAAATTCCCATCAAGCAGATTCACGTCATTGCTTCACGAAGCAAGGAAACGTTGTTAAAAGGGTTTGAAACAGTCATAAAAATAACCACACTTTCTGAACAGTGAGTGACAGAGTAATTCAGAGATCAAAAGCAAAATCAAAACCAAAAATCAAGCAAACTTTTAAACAAAACGGCTATAGGAAGAAAAGAATTCATTTAGACCAATCAATACAAGGTCTGTAGTGTACAAGCTGGACATTAAAACTTCATGCATTAGTAGAATGTAGTAATGCACTGGAAGAATTGCAGAATAGGTTCCCAAGGGGTTGGTGCCGAGATGATAGCATTTTAGTGTTACCGCGCAATGCATAGGAATAGCCAGGGCGGAAAACAAACTGCTGTTTCCAGAATTCTTGGGCACAAGCGGTGCTTCCGAAAGAGTGAATAGACAACTGCTGTGAAACACTCAAATATGAAGGAATCGGCCATGAGGTAATTGCATTACTAACGGAAATATATTGAGACAATTAGGTTGAGGCTTCATCAGATGGCTTAAGAAGAAAGTATACGGTCGAGGCACGGAATAACTTAAGGCAAGCTTCTCAGCTATCACAGCCGCTGTTTTTGATTTAAATGAAGAATATGGAAAAGTTTCTTTGAAAAAAAGCAATCGTATCTATTTTATTGTTTCACCTAAACTTGGCAGAATGGACGTAGGGCGGAGGACATGGTTGAATTAGCGGATGGCCAGGAAGATTTCAAAGTGACAGTTAATGCCTGTGCATGGAGACGCAGAAGAGGTTCTGGCTTCACCTTCAGCGTCATTAAGTCGGTACTCGTAGCATTCAACGATTTCATCGCGAATAGCTTAAAATGCACGGAAGTGAGATAGTAACAGAGATGGAATAAAAATGTCTCGGAGTATGTAAAAACGATGGACAGGTATACATGGACAAGTGTGAGCAGACTACCAGGATGAAGAGAGTAAGAGATGCTGCAATAATAAAGCACAGAGAATTATTTAGGTACAACAGGTATGAAGTACTTAAGATATTTCGTAAGCCATAGTGACAGCACTGATTACCTTAGCAAACGCCATTTTATGCTTAACGGCAGAAGTCCACTAGGGGTTAAGAATAAATTGGTGCGCTGTCGAAAGATTAGCACAAGTGGGACGTGGCAAAACTACGAAACCGGCAGTAGGAGGAGATATGAGCTGTGCAGCTTTTGAAAAACCAGTATTATACGAAGGATGCGTCAGAGAAATGGACAATAATGGTGGGCAGTCAAAGTATTTAAAAACAAATACCGAAAGTGCGTTAGCTAAAAGTTAAGAAAAAGGCCAAGAAAACTTACTAGTTGGCAAGTCGGAAGAGGGGATGAAGAAATAGAGAACATGAAACGACACTTAAAAACACGGAGAAAAAAGAGGAATAATTCCATGGAAAGAACGGAGACCCGAAGCCTATATAGACACTGGAGAAAGCAAATTGAGAAGGCAGCTTACTGTGCCAACTCAAGATGCTGTGGCCTTCTCCTAAAAAGTAGATCAGGGTGGCTTAAAACGCGAAGCTACAAAAACTCAGGGATGGACGTGAATCTGTCTAAGCACAGTAATGCGAAAGCACTTCTCTTATTGCGGCAGATTATGTTACTGCATTCTCATTTTTATAGATATTTTAAATTTGTTTACAGGAAAAGAAAGACGCAATATCTCACTTTTTTTGCGGACACCTGACCCGCGTAGTAAGAAAAAGTAAGAATGTGGGAGTGAATGATGCCTGGTTATAAATCATGGGTAATAATTGAGGCTTGGGACTCATTTCCTGCGGTGGCACAGGAGACGCTTGTGATGTGTTTTGTGTCAACCTATCTAGATGGCGCAACGAGTCTTTTTAAGGGGAGGTTAGCCTTCGCTGTTTCGTTTTGAATTTTGCATGCACATGTTCCGAAACACTGTCTTTGTCGGCAATACGTTTATTCTGACACAAATGTTTAAAAATTCCCCCCTTATTGTTACTGTGGTCCTTCCCCTCAGCACCCTCTCGCATCTTTACGCTTGACAAGGGATGCACAAACGGGTTCATAGGCAGTCAACGTGCGTAGTCTTGCGATATATATGGGCCATATGTGTTTTAAATGAAAGTTCTCAGTACCGCCCTTTGTTGTCTCATTGCGTCTCTAGTTGTTTATGCGGTGTTGATTATTACTCTCAATTTATCAATTACAGTTCCTATAACTTTTGTTTATATCTGCCACAATAATGTATTTTGTCGTGCTACTTAGACACGTTGTTTTTTCAGGAGTATTAGAGCCGTTCATTCTGTCGCCGCAGGAGTGATGATAGCTCCTACCAGAAAGTAGTAATAAATCCTGGTTGCGTATTCTTGCTAGCACCTAATATTTTGTAACTCTGAACAAGCACGTTAGAACACATGAAAAATCGAAAGGGACACAACTTGCTTACCTTGATCGTGATGATCTCTACTCTAAGCTGCTTTGCTTCAGCTGCGGCTGCGGCAGCTTCTTTCTCTGGGGCAGCCATTTTCAGGTGCATTTTTTCCGTCTTCTCCATGGACGTTTCTGTCTGCGTCCCTGCCGACTGGGTTTTCCTCAATTCTGCGACGCAGAAAAGACCACGCAAAGTGGTGAGGTTCTCTCATATATTTTTGTGCGTGTGTAAATGTGCTAAAGTACTTCAATGCATATAAGATTCGCATGCTACGTATTTATCAACTCGTATACTAAATGCCTACACATATGCTCGCAAAGCCTTAATTACTGTCTTCGATACGAACATATTTACTGCATGGTGCTCGTAGCTCGATTTTCCGAACCTTTGCAGGGTTCAGGCATCCTGAGCTGCTTTAGCAATTATCCCGCCTAGTGTGAAGCTCAGAAGAGCGACTGAAATTCTGCTTGTTACAGCGAGATCTTCTATAGGATTATCTTAGCGATAGAGCCCCGCATTCCACTCTGCAATAGAAAGCTTCAACCGCAAGGCCTTACAATTAACCACGCCTAGATTTATTTGTCATGATGAGAAGGAGCCAAAGTGGGAAGGAGGAATCTCATACCACTCATGCGAGAAGGAAGGAGAGGAAAGTGAGAAATGGTGGGAGGCGACAGCTGGCCACGCAGTATGACACGTTAACGACAGCGGACGAAAGCTCAAACCAAGTTCGTTCCAGGGCAGAGTGGTGTACCAGTGGCTGAGCCAAAACCATAAAGGCTGTGGTTTATCGCCAGTTAACTTAGAAAAGTATGCCGAATGGCTATATATGAAGCCTTTTCTGCGGCTTATTAACGATTCAGAGCGTAGATGCTCATAACCTAATCACGTGCTTCTATTTTCCACGCGAGCTGGTTTTCACTGTTTTCGGTCCAGAATTAAGAAGGCGTCTGTTTTCAAAGATAAATACACCATGCCAATGACTCTCTGGGACACCTTTGAACTGCGTGCAAACATTTTCCTGTGAAGTTTGTACTGACCAAACTACAACTTAGTCAGGTTCTTAGAAAAATACCGTGGCTCGCATTTCTGACGATAATATCAAAAGTTGACGCCTGCAAAGGGGCGATATCCGGATATATTGATTAATATTACGAAAGTGAAGAAAGCGCAGTTCAAGGACTCCTTTCCAGGAAGTGTGCAAAATATCTTGGAAGTGGACATTCTGGAGTACAACAGTTCGCCTATAGAACGTGCAGTCTGGTGATGTCCCCTTTTTCTTCTCACCGAAAAAGAATGATTTACTAAAGAACATTGCAGCGATTCTTTTTTTGTTTTGCAGGAATAGCTTCAGATAAAAATAAACATTAATTGCCATGCAGGTCTCGATAGCAACCTTTTATTAATGTGTGCGGGTTCAAAATTTCTAGGTGAGCGTGAATTCCTTAGCTTTTTGAAAAACAGTTTTAAGCCCGAAATCTACTGCGCAAATTGTGTAGGGTACTCCAGACCAGTCCGTGGATGGTAGTAGTACTCAAGAGGCTGCTTTGTGCCTTCGCCTACGCTCGTTCATCGAGCAGGGCAGTGGGCTTATGCTCCACAGCAGCAGTCGTGGCTTCAAGCTGGCCGCCATCACTCATTTGGTTTCCAGCTAGAACGCGCAATCAGTTTGCCCCGCCGCTTTTGGTGCTGAGACTGCGAGTTTCTTGTGCTAGGGCTAGACGTCACAACATAAATTCGTGTCGCGGGTGTTTGCGAAAGGGGCGTCGGTTTTTGGTTTTCAATATAGCTATTGCCGAAACCTGCAGAGAAAGAATTATGGTTCTCAACTTCTATGATGATGAACAAGAGCAGTAGAGGTATGAACAGCATTTAAATTGGCGATAGATTTACAGCCTCCACTTCTGCGTAGATTTGCCCTCTGCTTGAGAACTCCTTCCAGTGGAAGCCGGCTATCACACGGCTAACCTCTGCCTAACGTCTTACGCCAATCATCGCCTCGTATCCTCTCTTTCCTATGTCTTTGTCCTCTCTTTGTCTATGTCCTCTCAACGAAAAGTGGAGTGCGCTATTGTATCACCTGGTTTACGCCTACCTACAATGTGTCCGCGATTGTAATTCAAGCAGTCCAGTCCATTGCCATCTCCGGCGTCATCTTTACCGCAGAGTTTTTCGCTTCGCATCTCTCAGGTCGGGGTGACAGAAGACGTTTGCTTGGCTTCGTGCTGCCCAGATGCCTTCGGATAATTACAGACTGCCTTCGTCCTCCCTCGTCTTAAATTTTGTGCCTCTATATAGAGTCAAGGGACAAGTGGAAGCTGTGACAGATTTTCTCTTCTTGGGCTCTAAGATTACTCCGGAAGGAGACTGCAGCCATGAAATTAAGAGACGCCTGCTTCTGGGAAATAGAGCCATGGCTAGCCTTGACCGCCTAGTAAAGAGCAGAGACATTACACTGCCAACCAAGATCCTTATACCTCGTGCTATGGTCTTTCCACTTGTGATGTATAGATGCGAGAGTTGGACCGTGAAGGAGGCTGACCGCCGAAGAATTGACGTGTTTGAATTGTGGTGCTGGCGCAGAGTCTTGAGAGTTCCTTGGACGGCCAGAAGATCAAATCAGTCGATATTGTCGACCATAAACCCTGACCGCGCATTGGAGAGTCAAATTCTAAAGTTAAAGCTCAGCTACTTTGGTCATCGGATGACGAGAGGGAAGTAGCTGGAGAAAGATTTGATGTTTGGAACGCTTGAGGGTCAGCGGAGAAGGGGTAGGCAGCGGACGCGATGGTTAGATGGCATCCTCGATGCGCTGCAGATGAAGTTATGTGATGATAGGAAGGTAGTGAGAGACCGGAAAGCGTGGCGTGATATGGTCCATAGGGTCACGAAGAGTCGGGCACGACTGAACGACTGAACTGAACTGATAGAGTCCTTTATTAGGAAATCTAATATAGGCACTTGAAAGAGTGCAAACAAGAGCCACGATCACCTTGTGCGCTCGGCTTGTCCAGCGCAGCGATCTCCAGCCAGGTTATGCATCTAAGCTAAAACCACTAGGGCGGCGGACCCTCGAGAGCCGCCGCCGATTGGCCCGCCTTAGGGCCCTCTGCTCAACCCTCGACGGCTCGCTCGATGGAGGTTACCTTCATTCGGCCACCATGTGCAACAAACGCATTGGTCAGCCTGAGCCCATCCCCGCCCGTACTGTCCTCCAGAAACTATCCTGGCGGCAAAAGCTGCCTTTCTGTCTATCCGAACGACACAGAGGACACCTCTCCTTCTTGCCCGTGCTTAGTCACTGGACTTGAGCCGTGCCCTGACAAGACACCTGGACTAATATTCCAGTATGAGTTGTGTGTTTGTTGGTGCGACCCTTCGTCCTTTACTCCCTCCCTATCCGCGTTAGCAATTTGCTGAGCGGTGCGCGGCGTAGGGGTTTTCACCTTTCGGTTCAGCGTCGCACCTTTCTTTACGCTTTTCTCTTTCATTTCCTTTTTCTACCTTCCCAGCACTTTTTCTTCTTCTAAGTGCATAATAATTATTACTAATATTACTACTAATACTAATATTAATATTATTATTAGCATAGAATAAATTGAAATGAATAAAATTATGTGAACTTTAGTCGGTTCCAGATGCCCGCTGCGGCAGGCAAAATTGCAATTATATCTGTAAATGATTAGGGTAATAAGGTCGACAATCGTTATTCTACGGTTGGATACCCAGCTATATAGCTTAAGCAATCATTTTGATGCAAGCACCCGGATAAAGTGCTCGCGGCGACGGATGCGAGCACACGCCACACAGAGTAGCACTTGTTATGCGCCCTTCTCACGAGCATACCGGGCGGGGCTGCGGTACACGGCCTGGGTCATGCCCCGACACGCACTTAAGTGTGGTAGCCAGATGGGATGGATGAGGAGCAAGAAATATCCTCTCTCCTTTTGTAGAGTAGAGGCGGGACAGCCGAAAGACTTGCATAGAACGAAAAACTATGACACAGAAAACATTTCTTCATTACGCAAATAAAGCCCGTTTTCAAATCTCTAGAGACACTAACTCAGACTCTAATTTCCTATCATCAACAAGGCAGACAGGTGTACTCTCCATTCGATGCGTCCTTAAAGGATTAGCTTATTTGACATAAAACAAACTTTTTCCGATGTGTCGGAAAACAGCGCTGTACACAAAAAAGGGACAATACTCCTTATCAGCCCGATTCATTCCTACAGTTCATTCATGAAGCTACCCCTCAATTAACCTCCTGTATGGTACGCAGAAAGCAAAGTTTTTATGCCGTACTGCATAAATATTTAATGCAGTGCGGGCTAATACGAATCAGTACAGTCGATACTGGTACTCTGCTAGGTTAATGTAATGTGTCGCGGAATTTTTTTTAAGCACCGCACATATTACCCCCTCTATATTCGCATTTCGAAAGGTACTGTAATCTGGGGGAACCGTGCTCCAATCTCCAATCACTGGCCTTGTTTAGGGTCTCGATACACACAATCCTCAGACAAGGAGAAATAGAAAATTGGAAAAACCGAAACGTAAATTGACAAATTGTAGGTAGCGGTCGACATGGCCAGAGACGATTGATCACAGGTGTGTGTGCCCGCGCCATTTGACGCCCTTTGAGTGTGAGCCCCTTTTTTTGCTCAGTTGTAAACTGAACGTTGTTCGACGTTCGAAAAATATTCCGTTTCAGAGGTCGGTTTTCCGCCGTTCCTGCACCCCTACTTGTAGCGGTCGCTTTCAGGGCATTTCTAAGTGCTTTAACAAGGTTCTGTGCACCTACGCCCTCCCGGCACACTTTCAGAGTGTTTACTCGACACCTCTTAGGGAAACTGACTAAGCCAAGACAAGAGTAGGAAAATAGTAAAGGTGAATTTTCTCTTCCTTATCTCTACACGTGAGCAGAGGATACAAAACGTGCGAGCTACGTCACACAGTGACTCAGGTCTTGGTTGAAGGCAGGCGCCCAGACCGTACCTGGGAACCAGGTTCACAAGACGGCCAGGGGCGCTCAATGCTGTCATCATCTTCGTACGTCTCGCAGTATGTGACACAAATGTCCCGTGACCCAGCGTCTAATTAAGAGTTTAGAACACGCAGACTTGCCTAGCCTAGTGATGTAAACTGAGTGCTCTTGAGATAGCGGTATGTGCAATGTTTTCCTGTCACGAGTGTTATTTACTAAATACTCGCTAACTTTTTCACTACTGGCCTAAAAAACAGTGTCGCGAAATATTGTTAGTTGTGTAGAGAAGCGGATACTCACGATATTTCTATCAAGACATGTTTTACAGTATCCTATTTAATGCCCTCAAATGCAGCTATCACGAAACCAGCTGGTAGCAAACATCTCGACCAGTGGGCGCCCAAAGTTTCAGCAGGAAAAGCAGTTGTTTGTTTCATTGGGTAAGTTATCCCTTAGCACCACAAGAAACCATGTATTCTTAAATAGTGACTTGGTGCAAACGATACAGTAAGCTTTCTTAACACAATGCAATTTTCGTATGCACTCTATTTTTCTCAATGCAATATTTAAATGGTCAGCCTAATTGGCCCATCAATAATAATAGAATTAGGTGAGCACAAATGAGCAGACAATGCTTCATGACTCGCAAAAGACCTGAACAACTGGGGTCATAAAACGATGAAGACTAAAACAGAAGGGTGAAAACGATGCCGATGTGTCTGTCGATGTGAATCTGGAGAAAGTATCAGACACCACGGAGTTCGACAGCGAAGATGACGATGATTATTTGTTTGTTTTGTAGCGTTTAACGTCCCAAAGCGACTCGGGCTATGAGAGACGCCGTAGTGAAGGACTCCGGAAATTTCGACCACCTGGGGTTCTTTAACGTGCACTGACATCGAACAGTACATGGGCGCCTTGCTTTTCGCCCTCAGCGAAAAGCGGCCGCCGAGGCCCGGATTCGACCCCGCGTCCTTGAGAACAGTACTCGAGCGCCGTAACCACTGCGCCACCCCGGCTGGGGAAAACGACGATAAGATGAGTGATAGCCCATGCATACCTTTGCCTGAGTACGAAATGGAATAATAATGGAAATGACAGAAAAGCAGAGAAAAGCATTAGGTCTTGACCTTCTGTTTGCTTGGCTCCAATGACACACCGCTAATAGCACAAATGAATAGGTGAGCGATAGAAGTAGCAGAATATGGATTGAGGAATTTTACTAAATTATTGGCAATATTCATACGACCTGAATACGCTGTTAGCGTGCAAGAGGTTTTGGAGAACGAAAAAAAGTCCTGGGGTATACTCCTTTTTTATCATTGTGGAGCGATGCCACGCCTTATTACTTGACTCACACCCGCACAACACCGGCACTATGACGTGCTCAAGGGAACAGTACTTGAAGAACTAGAGATGTGAACACTTGAATACGAGAATAGTTTTGGGCAAGCTGTTAAACGAGGAGAGGCATTGAAGGAGTGTACGAAGTATCTGGGGAGCGAACGCAACATTCCCGCAGGCGTTCGTGGCATGAAATTGATCTTTTAAAGCTCCTAGGTGCTGACCAAATTATTACAGACCTAATCAACGCTCTAATGAGAAGGTCAAATTGCGTGAAAGCGAAAAATAATTCAAATATCACAAAATGGCTCCATCTTGCAGACCTTCGAAGAGATTGCGGGCGACGATAGCGCATGTAGAAATAACAGCAATGCTGATGTTCTGTCAGTGGGTGTGGCTAATATGATAGGAGCGAGGCAAAGAACCCTTTCAGATCAAAGGGGAGGCCTTGCCTTCATTATATAAGCTGGGAATCGGCAACCTGCCCACAGAGGATGAGTAGTGTGCTCGATTAGAAGAATGCTTTAGGCGATGAGACAAGTCATTCTAGGCGTACTAAACTGGCGGATGTGACGCTAAACTGCCTAGAGAAAGCAAGTGATGTCTTGTCAGCGCAGGTGCAGACATAAAGTAGAATTCGCTCCGCCGCAGTAGTGTAGTAATCAGGGCTCTCGACTGCTTTGCCGAAGGATGCGGGATCGAATCCAAGTCGCGGCTGCCACTTCTTGATCAGGCGAATAGCAAGGCGCTGTATGCTCTATGATGTCTGTGCACGTGAAACCGCCGAAAGTGGGAGAAATTTCCAGAGCCCTCCACTACGACATCTCTAACAACCTGGGATGCTTTGGAGCGCTACACCCGATAAACCAAACGCAACATGACTGTTATTAAGAAAATGAGGGGTTCAAAACAGGGAACTTCAGAGCGAAAAGCATAGCTGGCGTCAGCCTTTCCTCGCAAGCTAGTGCTAACCTGGCGCTCCCAGCTGAGTAAAGCTTTAATATCTTGCACTGCCAGTTCTCTGGGGGATGATCGTTCGCGTAAATGTATTTTGCCAGTTACATATTCAGTAATCATTAATTTCGTACCTAAAATACTCCGCTAAAACATCTACGCACACAGTGATAAGATACTATATAATGTAAAGAATCACATGACGCAGATATAAAACACCGATTTTAGCGAGTCTTATTAACATGTCTACACGGATTAAACTAACTCGGGATTAAATAGTACCGAAGTTCTAGGTTGCGAGCCCGAGTTGGCAACGTCTACCCATTCGGCCGCATCCCGTGGCCTCGTATTGTCATACACCACGACGACCATTTTACCAGCAAGCTACAACTTTCCCGAGACAAGCCACGATTTTTCGCTCACAAAGCCGACGCCGGGTTTAGTGGGGAGCGGCGTCCGTAACACTGTTACGTTATTAAGAGAGGAGTTGAAGCGAGAACACAGAGCCACCGAAAAGTGCAGACTACGATAGCACCGGCTGCATGTGAGGAGGTTGAGGAAGGCCACAGTGAGTTGAGCCAACATGCTCTGCCGGCACACGGCAGTGATGTAAGGAACATCGTGAGCACTCGTATTACGTGCCGACGATCGATATTTAACAAATACTAATCCCGAGAACAAAATGAGCCCCTTGCGATCAGTCTAACGTCGGTAAATGTCATTTTTCGTGGTAGCGGCGACTTCGAAGAAGTACGGCCGGGGCGCTATCGTGAACAAAAGGCCATGAGGACAGACAACGCCAGATCGTGTCAGTACCACTTCGAGCTACAGTGCATTGCGTGTATACTCCTCCATCTATAGTGAGCAGAAAATTAAAGGCAAAGTAGACGTCAAGGGGCGTATTTGTGCCTTATGGCATTCTGTTTTCACGCAAAGTAAGCCGTCTCAGAAACGTTTGCTTGCGCGTGGGTATCGGATGTCCTCTTCGGCGTTCAGAAAGAGCAGCAAAGGCTGCTGAAGGCTTCGAGAGTCAGTTTTAGGCGATAATCTGTATATAAGGGTGACGCCATGTAGGAAGCCCGGCGTCGCCGTCAGCGAACAATTTCGAGATGGAATGTTTCATGCTCCATTTGCCTTGTGCGACTTAGTGGCACTCCGATGCGGTCCCCAGCCGAGATGGTCTGATATAAGCCGTTCCCTGGCCAGGTTTCGCGCGAGCTGTGTAAAGTACAGTGTGCTTCCGTGCACTGCGGACGCAGTGTTTGTGCGTCCATGGATTAGCGCGTGCTGATCGGAACCAGGTGGGCTGGCGACAGTGGAGCGAAGGGACAGCGCCATAAGTATAAGTCGATTCTTTTATTTTACTAGAGTTCCCTATTGCTCTAAACGAAAAAGTTAAGTGTCCTGGCGGTTAGATTTTAGAACTGGTCATTTGGCACTGGTGTAAATATTTGTGTTTAAATTGGTTTAAATTCGTGTTGCTAGCATGCATAAAAAGAAACAGATGAAGTGCACAAAATGCGAGGTGTGGGGGATTTTCAATGATACGCAGTGCAAGTCGATAGAAAAGGCGGATATAGATTTCAAAGGCAGGCGTTGCTTGCTCTGCAAATGCCTAAAAAGAGTAGAGGGGGAGAATGCCGGACTGGTGTGACGTTTGGTTGCATTAGAAAATCAACTGAAGCTAAAAAAGGCTGTCACTGGCAGGCTGAGGAGACATGTGGCCAACATGGTGGAAAAATGACGGCATTTCTCATCGAAAACGAAAGACGTGCTCCATGTGGTGAGGAGTTTGGGCAGAAAAGGTGCTACAGAGGGGGCTGAATAGGGATAGAGTGCACAAAGGCACACAAGGGCGAGGTTATCTGCAGGTGACATGCATAATACCAGGGAAGATCACTGGAAATTGGTCGGGGGGGTACTAGTCAGCGTGTGGGTACACCGCTCTAGAAAGAGAACTGCGAACTGGTTCCGGAAGAATAGGAAGCCCAGCCAGCAGGAATTAATCCGCCGCGATTCAAACATAAAAAATGCAGCTGAGCTACCGGGAAAGAGTAAAAAAAGAGCCGAGTTGAGATCGGGGAGTTTCTCGGATATACATTATGCCATGTGCTACAGATAACGAGAGAAGAACTGTGAGAAATCTGCAGATATTAGCATAGTGACGGTAACTGCAGGATTAAATAGTGTTTTGAGTGGTGACGGGGAGAGAGTGGTGGAGCGGTTGACACAGGGAGTGAAAGATTTTGCGGGCACTAGCTCCAAGGAAGCAGATTATAGTATGCACAGTACCAGATGTGGTTAGAAGGAACCCAAAGCTTGAAATGGAATTGACGAGGGTTAACCAAGAACGTAGAGAATTAAGACGGAGATATGCTTTTGAGGTGACAAATATCAACACAGAAGTGCGTAGAGCAGGCCCTAGCAAGAGAAAAAGGTTGGCGCTGAGATCGGCTGGTGACTAGCAGGCCGTGCAGTCCCTTTTTTTAGGGGTCCGCGAGAATTCTTAGCATAGAGCGTAAGAGTGAAGTAGAAAATTTGATGCTGGAGAACAATTACAACTAACCGACCAAAGGAAGACGTAGGACGAAAGCTAAAAATAATAAGTTCACCTCAACTATTTATTACATAAACATGCAAGGCGGCAGAGAGAGGGCGAGGTGGTCGGAAATAAAACAGGAGTTAAGAGGTCATGAAGTCGGTGTATCTGCTCTGCGCGAGACACACTTCAGGGACCTGGAAGAACCACCGGTTATAGCATACTATGTTTGGGAATGGTGCAACAGAACAACAACGGAGAAGGCGGAGTATACTGCACACTGCACACCATAGGACCAATTGGCAAAGCGTAAAATCAGCTTGCAAAGAACATGTCTGGGTTTCAGGAACAATATAAATAAGTAAGTATGGCTAAGGGTAGCCTATTTATGGACAAAGAGCAAATGCAAAGAAGATAACATGGGTCTAGTTAAATGTATCAGTGAAGATATCAAACAGCTTGGAGACATGGCCGAGATAGTTTAACTGGGTTATAGGAATGTACAGGTACGGACAGAAGTAAACGGAGGGCCCAGCACAAGAAAAAACATAGGGTCAGCGCCGTCTAGACAAGCCAGCCGAAAGCAGAAAATCGTCACGCGCATGTGCCCGCCTCCTGCTGGGGCGACCCTCGCATTGCTCCACATGCCTTGTCGCCGGCGTCACTGTCGCGATAATGATCATTATCGGATGGTCGCTCTCTTCAAGGCGGGCGGACATTTAAGGTGCGCAGACCGATGCCTTAATAGTGTATAGTCTGCGGGGGCGGTGCTGATTCAGCCGTTTCGTTTGGTTTGGTTTGTGGAGGTTAACGTCCCCAAGCGACTAAGGCTATGAGAGACGCCGTAGTGGAGCAGTCTGGAAATTTTGACCACCTGGGGTTCTTTAACCTGCACTGACATCGCACAGCGCATGGGTGCCTTGCTTTTCGCCTCCATCGAAAAGCGGCCACCGAGGTCGGGATTCGATCCCGCGTCCTTGGGCACAGTAGTCTAGTGACGTAACCACTGCACCACCCCGGCGGGGCTCTTCGTTTAGAAAGCAGCAGATGTGCCCGCGTGTTTTGAACACTCGCCGCCACTCAAATATGTACCAACGGAAATTGGGTTCGTTCAATTTGGGGGAACATTGGTCCATACTTGTTCAAACATCGAGAGCACCACTGATCTGGCCATTGTCAAATAATATTGGATGTCAAATTTGAAACTCTGACCATGTCAAATTTTGAGGGTCCAGATTGCCAAATTTTCGGAGTGGCTACATTAATTTGGTACTCATCACTATGTTTACCACAGCTAAGTATTCATATGCCGATTAGTAGTTGCCAATAACTCCCTATCAAACATGTTTATGCAGACACCTTTTGCGGAAATATTCTGTATACAGGTGCTGTTCCGCCCCATGGTCGTATTAATGTCAAAAACAGTAACTGTAATAAACGAACCCAAATTTGCGCCGGCATGTCGAGGTCGAACACATTTCGTCGGCAGCGAGATAAAAATGAATCCTGGCAGCAACAAAAGTTCAAAGCACAAAACACGCTGGCATCTGTCGGCGTAAATGTCTCTACTACTGTCTGAATAAAGCAGCTTAAATGTAGCGCCGTCCATTCGGGCTCTGCTATCAAGGAAGTGGTCCGCGCACCTTAAATACCCGCTCGCCTCGAAGAGCGCGACCATCCGATCACGATTATCATTATCGCGACAGTGACACCGGGACAGTGACAAGGCATGCGGAGCAAAGTGAGGGCAAGGTATATGTACAATGGTAGCGAAGGTTCCATAGGCTCCCATTGGTACAAAAAATGGCGGCTCATGGGCACCGCCATATTGGGGGGCAACTACGTATGAGTGACGTTGAATGACGTCACGCATACGTATGTTTTTAGCGCGAATTTTAAAGTGGTCTTTTTAAAGAACCCGCCTTTTCAAGCCGGTATCTCGTGAAGGTTGCCTTTCAGTGCGCACCAACCTTTTCCAGTCAAATGTGCTCGAGTTCCTGCTAGTTATGGCCTTGGTAATGTGCAATTCGGAACCCAATGAAAGTTACTGGCAAAGAAGGCAGCATAGGAAGGCAGCAACACTTTCAGACGCTGGCTTATCTTGGCTGGCTAAGAATGCAATCATGCATGATTCGTAGGGGAAACCTTTGTGGAAGTACTGGTGCTACTACTTTTGAGTACAAGGTATGATGCACAAAGCACAGGCTCAAGTGCACAGTTTGCAATACAGTGTACGGCAAGTATGGTTTTCATATTCATGCTTTATTACAACAACCAAACAAATACAGTGATAAAGCACACCAACAAAAAATACACGTCACAGGCAGCTCAAGCAGTAGTTTCTTTAAGCTGGCTATTCATCTTAATGGTCACAGTGCGGATAGAAAAAAGCCCTGCAGTTCCACGAACGTTGCCAGGTAGGAAATTGAAAAGCATAGAAGACAGTGCTGCTTCAATTGAGGCAAACATGACATGACATAAGTAGGCGCATCAACACGGGTCGCAGCTTTTTTGACGACAGATACGCAGACGGTTCGAAGTGCTTGAAAAAAAACCCCGCAAGTCTCGCAGCTGCCATGGTGTCTTCTTCTCCAGGCTGACGTTGTGGTAGCACCCACGCTCACGCTCGGCACCTGGACGTGATGCAACGTGCACGTTATTCACAATTGCGCCGTAAGGAATACTGCATACTCCAAACGCCAATGCGTCATTATTCCTGTCAATGCTAACTGCAGTACATTATATTTCCATTATATCTGAACTATGGTAGTAAATGCTCGCCCCAAGCTCTCAGCGCCTAAGAGTGCGGTTACGTACGCTCGTCCTCATGGCATGCGGGTAGCTATACTTTTCTATGGTTAAGATTGACGAGAATGAAGTGCGTTTAAAGTTACCCTAACGGTCATGCATATGCAGGATAGCAATAAGAAGACAGGCAGTAACTCCTGAGTGAATTCAGTTAAAGCACCCTCAAGGCCGCGCATATACACGTGGCTGAATTTTGATACTACCAGTTGCGAGGGTCAAATTGGCTTCGCGGTGTTGGAAAACTATACAGTGTTGTGCTCAGACTTGTCAGGCAGCACAATTGGTTTTAAATTGGCCTTCCGGTCAGTGGCATGCGCGTGGTTGCTCCTGAGAGCCCGGTATCAAGTTAACGCTGGTGATAGCCGGCTGCATGAAACTCACCATAAATCAGACAAATGGTGGGCCTGGGGGGCCTCCTTCGCACAGCTCAGCACTTAAAGTGTGTGCCCTGTAGTGTATTACATAAATATCACCGAAAAAATGAAGCCACGTGCGCACGAACTGGTTACAGAAACAGAAGCCCAAACAAACAGAAACAGAAGAAACAGCCCAACGAAAGCATTCGGAGCATACCTAGAGCAGACGCCTTGTAGCAGACGACACTGACAACAGCTCACCTGTGAAAGTCCAGCGGGAAGCGGTGTAGCTTGACACCGACGCCACTGTCCATGCTGTCGCAATGTGCCACGGCGCATCGTTTATTCACACGCCGCAAGCTCATCTTGAAATAAAGCGCTAAGCGCTTCAAAAGAACAGCGCGAAGCGTGCAAAGACGGAAAAAGACTTCGCACTGGCCGCACGTCGAAGGAAACGACAAAAACCGAGAAAACTGCCGCAGCGGTGCGGCGGGGTGCAAATTTTACAAAACGGTGACAGAGACGCGACGCGCAAGGACGACGAAAACTTCGCAAAAGGGGCATTTCGAGACTGGCGATAAGAAACCGCTTCGTGAGCTCCCGCGGCCACTGTGGCTGGGTGCCGAAACAAGGCATGCAAAGTCAAGCTGCAAATGCACCGCACACTCATCAACAGGGGGCGTAACAAGAACGTTGCAAAAAATTAAAAATGGGGAGTAATATTTTGCTAAAATAGTTTACCTATTTTATAAAACGTGGCATTAAAATGTGTATTTCTTTATGTTGTTTTATAGCGTTTTTATTTGTGCTTTTGAATTTCATTATCTAAGTGTTTTGGCCCCCCCAAAGTGGCTGTGCTGCTGTCGCGCTGGACCGTTTTTGGGCCCAGCCTTCGCTACCATTGTACATATACCTTGGTGAGGGTCGCGCCGGCGGGGGTGTGCAGATGCGCGCTGCGATTTCCTGCTTTCGGCCGGCTCGGCTAGGCGGCGCTGACCCTCAGTTTTTCTTCGGCTGGGCGCTCCGTTTACTTCTGTCCGCACCTGTACACACTGAAGGTCTAGATTCATCCACGGCAACAGAAATATATGCTAGAAATATTTGAGCAGTTTAACCTAGTTATTGTGAATAGTGAAAGAAATTGTGAAGGCCAGATCACGTGCTAATTCCGGAATTGGCAAACGACAATTGCTTACTGCTTGGTGCCACCAGGAATGTACAATAAGCTCGCGAGTATGGAAATAGATGAAGGCGCGTAGGGCCTGAGAAGTGACAATGAACGTATTAGCCTGCAGATGGGACACCTTCTCGAAAGAAATAACCAGGAAGCACAAGGAGAAAACGCAAATTGAACCCAAAAAACTCTAGAGCTAGACGAACGAGAATTACCCCATGGAGTAATGGTATTATAATAAGTTAGCACAACTCATCTGTTTAAAAAGTCGGCAAGCAAAAGAATCAAATGGGTGGAAAGGTATGAGGACGCCCTGAAGCTGCTGGAATAGTGAAGTTAAATAGGCAATCAAACGAAGCCGAATGGCTCCCAGAGAATCAAAAGAAGCTAAGAAAGCGCAGCTATCTCAAGAGGAAATCGACAGAAAACGTGAATCTTATCGGCAATGCAAACTGGAAGTGTAGGTACTTGTGCAGAGTAAAATAGCGCACCAACCGCTGAATAACGAAAGTGAGCGACTCAATTAACGAGGTGATAAATGAATTCTGGAGCCATATAAGCTTCCTGGGTAAGAGAAACCAAAATGAGCAGGAACATCTAGATTCAGGACGCCGAGGGAAGATGTCTATATAGGGATGATGCCATAGGATAAAGAATCATTTTGGCGCAATAATGGGGTATTAGCCCCGAATGCAGAAGCAGTATCAGACAGCATGAAGGAAAACAGCTTCAAATTGACAAATCTTAACTATTAGATCCGGTGACAAATATTCCATTGTATAGACATAGGGATGGACGGAATAATGGCATTAGTCCAAGAAGCAACGAGAAGTTCTTAAAGACTTTGGGAACATTCATAACAAATAAAAAAATTCCGTACAGATAGCAACCTGAATAGAATGAATTTCATCTATAAAAGAAAAGGAGATAGGAAGGGCAATTAATCATTTAGGCCGACCACGATAACGTCAATTACAGTACAGGTTGGCAATGCAGGCAGTCAAGCAAAATATGCTTCCATGGATACAAAATAATAATTTAGTAGGCGAACTGTAGAACTGTTTAAGGAGTGGTAGGCGCCTAGATGATAGCATTTTCGTAATAACCGAATGCATAGAAATGGCAAGGGCGGAAAACAGATCGCTGTATTTAGCCTTTCTGGACATAAGCGGTGAATACGACTGCGTAAATATGGAACTTTTGTTGAGCATACTCGAATATGAATGCTTCGGTAAAGAAGTAATTATATTACTATCCATGGAAGGGGTTAAGAAGTACGTTTTATGTCGAGGTATGCGAAGGACTAAGGCAAGGATACCTGCTGTCAACGCTGTTGTTCATGATTTATCTGAAGAATATGAAAAATATTCTTCAAGAAAGCAACCTTAGTTTTATTCTCTCGTATAAGCCAGGTGGAATGAATGTAGAGCAAACGCTTCCAGGATTAATTTACGCAGGCGACATTGCTCTATTAGCCAACAGCCATGAAAATTTACAAGCATTTTTTAATATATGTGGATAGGAGGGAGATGCAGTTGGCTTTACCTCGAGTGCTATTAAGCCGGGTGTGATTATATTTGGCTATTTCACTGATAAAAAGCTTAGAATACGAGAGTGAGCTACCAAGACTGGCAGTATATAAATATCTTGGGGTATGGATACACGAAGGATAGTATACATGGAAAAACATGAACACGGCACCACGGGGAAGGGACGAAATGATGCCGCCATAATGAAGCAGAGGGAATTATGGGGATACAACTGATATGAAGCACTTAAAGGCATTTGAAAATATAATGGTACCAGGGCTTACCTTCGGAAACGCAGTATTTTGCCTCAGGGCACACGTTCAGTCTGGGTTAGAATATATCAAAGATACATAGGAAGGGCAGAACTTCGAACCGACGGCAGAACTACAAACGAAGCAGTGCAGAGAGACATGGGCTCGAGGTCTTTCGAGGCATGGTACACTCGTAGCAAAAAATTATATGAAGAACGCGCCAAGAAAATAGACGACAATAGATGGGCAGCTAAAGTAATACTTATATCAAAAAGAGCATTGACTCACAGTAATGGAAAGGGACCAGAAAACTAACCAGTGTGTAGGAATGCAGGATGGAAAAATAAGAAACAATATACAATAGGTAAAGAATAGAGAAACTAAAAACTTATATCCCTCAATGGAAAAGAAGACGACCTTATACTTATAAAAAAAAAAGTGAAAAATTACATAAAGAATTACATAAAGAACTTTCTATGACAACTCAAGAAGCAGCGGCCTTCCCTTTCAAGCTAGATCAAGATGTCTTTGAAGCCAATGCTACAGAAGCAAGTTTAATAAAGATAAAATATATGCTATCCGCGGTAGATTGTCAGAAACAATTGAACATCTTATACTGGACTGTAGCAGTATCCATCCAGATGTTAATGCGGACATAGTTACTATAGCCGAGGCCCTGGGGTTCGAGGTAACATAGGAAGCGTGAATGAATCACAGGTAGATGTTATGAAAAGATGTTTGGAAGATTAGGGGATAAATAGCAGAGAGGGGACTCCTGGAAGCTAAATCGAAATTAAACAAGGATATTTAATGATAACCCTTACCTAAAAGTCAATTAGTTCAGTTATCTATGTTAAAAAGCATAAAACAGGTTGAGCATGCATGGTGAGGACTATCACCACCTTGTTTCAAACGGGTCGTTCTTAGCATCCATTCACCCATGTTTAAGTAAGTGCTGTCTAAGTTCGATCAGTGGTGAAGTTGCGAAAAATAGTTATTGTTTGTCAGCGAATTCCCTCTGAAAAAGAAAGGATGTCCTGGACTTTGTGCAAACTACCGATGTCGTGTAATATCCTTATGGAAGAGCTGAATTGTCCCCTAGGTTTTTGTAGGCGATCGGCCGAGGCACACAAAATAAATGCAGTCGACCAAAGTGTGCTCAGGAGACAACTCGCGAAGCCATGTAGAGAGCCTTCTCTGCATTTCATCTGTACACAACACCTCTGAATCCGAAAATGTTATAAGACAGGCCAGCCGGCATTCATAGTACTTCAGCGCATAGTGCAAGAAGAGACAGTAACGTGACGAGGGGGAGTGGATATAATTTATTTCTCTCCGCGGAGTGTACCTATAGGGACTCCGTTCTAGTTCACAAAAATAGTGCGGAGAGGTGTGTACTCTAGGCAGTGAGTTTTGCCCTTATTTATTAACATCCATATATTGTGTTCCGCTGCCCTCTCTGCAGACATAATGGTCTAACATACATTAATCTACAGCAGATGTAACGAAAACATTACTTTCTCAATTTCAATTTTACATGCCAATAGATCTCAAATTTCAAACCTGCAACTAAAATGCAATATATTAGTTAAACATTTTTGAAGCGTAGAGCTGTACCTTTCTGCTTTTTTCCAAGTAATTTTAAATAATTGTTTTATTAGCGCAAATTACAAATGAGTACGACAGCATACATGAGCAACAAGATGGCGTTGCACAAGTGTACAAAATCTCACTCGTAGCATTCTGCCTTATTCTAGCATATACATCTACCCCATATCCTTCACACTATACTCGCATGTACCGTCTTTGCCAAAAGTAACCAGGCTGCTCCGAAGGCTGCCGGAGCAAGCGCACGGCCGTGTGGTGGCGTTGCGCTCGCTGTGGTTTATCGGTGCTCGTCAGCTTCGAGGGTACAACAGCTGTCGCAACTTCGCACCCTCACTATCACCCGTTAGATGATAAAAACTAGGCGCGTATGATGTGCGGGCTGCAGCTTCACGTGTGCGAAGCCTGGTTTTGCCCATCGAGGGCGCTCAGTATAGCGACGGGGCTATTCGCTCCTCTCAGCAACTGCGGAAAACTGAAAAACAGGTGACAGTAGACACGGTGAGCTCTTGTTGTTCGTTTCTAATAAGAATATGTGCTAGGTTTGCCACACTATGTTGCCCTGAAATAAAGGTTCCGCGAACGAAAAAGTAATCATGGGCATCTAATGGCTAAGCGTGAGGAAGGTTTCATTATAGTTCGTTACTTAATTCAAAACTTACCTACAAGCAAATGCAAGAATTTGTTAGAATCAATCATTGCACTTATTTATACACAACCTAAAAAAAGAGGTAAGGTGGCTGGAAAAGGTTCACAAGCTTTCTTATATCTGTGTACCGAAGTTACGGCCCGAAAAGTGGTAGTACGCAAGGCACCTTGGAAAAAGCATATTCATTTCGAGGTGCGTTATCATTCTTTAATGCACAGGCGCATCAAACACACAGAAAAGCGCAGTTGTGCTGGTGCGTTTCAGCAGCAGATTACAGAACACAAGCACGTACAATTATATTGCGAGAAACGCGACTTATAATATCTGCTTCAGGGCAGTTGCGGAGAAGAGCGAATAGCCCCGTCGCTAGACTGAGCACCCTCGCTGGGCACAACCGGGCTTCGCAGACGTGAAACCGTAACCCGCACATCATACGCGCCTAGTTTTTATCATCCAACGGCGAGAGTTAGAGTGCGAAATTACGTCAGTTGTTGTACCCTCGGAGCTGACGAACACCGATAGGCCACAGCAAGCGCAACGCCGCTACACGGCCGCGCGCTTGCTCCAGCAGCCTTCGGAGCAGCCTGGTTACTTTTGGCAAAGATAGTACATCTACCCCACATCCTTCACACTATACTCTGGGTTACCAGCGTCATCCGTGAGGAAGCGGAACTGGCAGTAGCTGTAGCACCAGTGGCGTTGCCGACGCGATTACATGTTTTTCGAATGCTTTGCTGAAGTACGGCAG
Organism: Amblyomma maculatum; assembly: GCA_023969395.1. Classification (NCBI taxonomy): domain Eukaryota; kingdom Metazoa; phylum Arthropoda; class Arachnida; order Ixodida; family Ixodidae; genus Amblyomma; species Amblyomma maculatum. The sequence goes on from JAJIZL010029817.1 coordinate 93,649, forward strand.
TTCTAGGTGCCGAATTAAGGCGGATAGATAGCGGAAGTATGTACGGTGCCCGCTTAGTACACTGAAGATTTTGGTTCCGTAATTACTCAGCGCAGAAATAACAAGATAGTGCTAAAGACATGGGGCAAGCGGTGAAATGAGTAAAGAGACAAAAATCAGTTCGTTTTGAATTGTTTCTGCACAGCGAAAATATGAACACATTAAAGCGTGTGCCATGTTCCACTGTTGTGAGGAAATTTGGTACTTTGTCAATTGAAAATTCTTTGTCTTTGGTGTTAGAGTTAATGTTTATAATTTAAAAAAGGCTTAAGAAATCAATATTCGTTAAACTACTTCCGTCGCAGCGTACGTTTTCGGTTTACACTGCCCGCGACTAGGGCCTGGTGCATCCTTGCCCATAGCGATGGGGTGGAAGCTTTGAGCCCACGCGGCGACCTTATAGGAGGTGAGGAATGCAACTGAGAGCGTGTAGCCGCTGTTGAGATTCCCCTTCTCTCCAGCGCAGCTATTGTCCTTTCCCTCTGCGCCCTCTGGTGCCCCTAGACCAACTAAGGAGAATTATGCACTCATTTTTATGAAATTGGCATAGAGTAGTGGTTTGCGCGTTTGTTGGGGGAGCGGGTGAATGGGGGCTTGAGGCCAGGTGTGGACATGATTCACTGGATGCAAACTATCGTCGCTATAGTTTGCATCTACTGTCCGCACATTGTGACTACTCTCCACCCATGAGATACGAAAGGTGTTCGCCTTAAATAACAAAGCAGGGCGAAATATACGATGAAACTCTTTGCAGTACTGTAACGTCAGACTTGTGCATTTCTGTATCACTATTTTCTTCTTCGGTACTTCCTTGTGAAGCACTTTCCTTCGTCAGCAGCACAAAGGTCTATGGTTAATACACAAACGGCTGATTTAGTTTGGTTAGTTTATGGGGTTTAAAGTTCCAAGTGACTCGGGCATAGAAGCACCGTAGTGTAGGTTTCAGGAAATTTTGACCTGGGAAACTTCAACGTGCATTGACATCGCACAGCACACAGCTAACGAAAGCGGGATTGGATCCCACATCATTGTGCAGAGTCGAGCTTCCTAGCCAATGCGCAACGGCCGCGAATTGCACAGACACCTGTGGTCGGCATCTGGTCCCTGCCAAAAGCTGCACAGAGATTTGTTGTGACGACACAAACTGTTCTGTAGCCTTTGTCAACCGCGAATGCTTGCACTATTGCTGCTAAAATCAATAAACATGGCGATAATCTGTTACAAATCGTATTGCGCAGCGCCCCTATTGCCTGCTTTGCCTCACACCACTACTAAGTTTGATACCCTTGCCATTATTGCAGTACTCAGTCATACCTACACCGCTTCCATGGTTTTTTGTAGAGCACATGTGAATATGTGGAAACTTGGGGGCGTCATTAAAGTGAAGGTATGACCTAAGTATGGAGCCTATTGCTGCAAACTATTTAAGTCTATTTCTTCTTTTTTGAGAGCTGCTGACATGCAGCCAAATCAGTGATTCTAGCACGCGGATTGATTTTGTATTCTTTGTTCATGCGCGTTCTCGCCAGACGACGCCTTAAACTTTTCTTCGTCGCGCAATATGCGTTGAGATGAATCGGGAAGATTCCAGCCACTGGCGTGTGTTTCTACATGTTCTAAGTTAGGCTATTCACCGTTTGCGGCTTAATCTTAATCTTGCGGCTGGGTGCGCCATCAAAACGTAAATAGAAGTTCTTTTATTCTATTCTAATCTAGACGTTTCTTCGCCACCTTTAAACTGTGCGCTGACGGGGGCTACAGGCATTTTCTGTTCGACAACCAGCGAGCCCGTTTGCTGCTATCGCCGCCGCTGAGTACTTAGTTTCTATTGTGCACTGCCAGACTCATTTTGTTGCCGTGAGCCTTGTCGCCACCACGTGACACTATGTATGTAGCGTTTATATGTTTAAGCTTTTTAAAAAGAATAAAAATAGAGTGTTCAGGCCCGTACCACGCCACTAAAACGGGTTCCTATTTATGAGGTGTATGATATATACGAGGACCCCACGCACTGTGATACACTCCTCATACACACTCGTCACAGCACCTCCTTCGCTTTCTTTGCGAATATCCCCTTTCTCTGTTATCAATAGCCGGTTGCCTCCATACGCCACAAAATGTTTACGAGGGCAGCAAGTTCATTTTCGGAAAGGAGCCACAAAGGGAAGTTCGTCCATATAGGTACTTTTCTCAATAATGCGGTATTTTCCGGCTCTTTTCTACATAAGCTAACGTTCACGTACAGCCGAAAAACCCATTTGTTGCTGAAACAAACTGCTGCAAATTTCTGACCGCTTCAATCCGTTTTGCGATGTGCACACCAAGAGTCAGTCGACTGCCACCGTTTCGAACTGAATTGCGCTGTGGAATAACCTCCGGAATCCACGCGAAAATCGCCTCCAACGCATCTGTATATTGGCCTTGTTAACCGGCTCTACATTTAAGGCGAAAGCGTTTATGGGCTCATAAATGTGCTTCCGAGTGCAGAAAATCCCCACTTAACCTGTCAATAAAATGACGGCCGGGTTTTGCTTAACCTTTACAAAATAAAACCACCTTTCACCGGGAATAGACTTCCTACCCCTCTGATCACTAGCCGAGCGCATTAACCGACTAATCAACGCCGGGTGCATCAGAAATAGTTCTCCTTTCTGCCACAGTCAACTCACTTTATCGCGCTGCTAGCGACAGTTCCCATCTGTATAGGGAACACAGTTTGGAGATGCGGCACTTGTAACCTCCCACTCGCTGTGTCACCCGGTTCGTTAGTGTCCGTTGTGAGAAGGGACCAAGGAGAAGGAAGCCACAGGTAAGGCTTGGTCATTTTTTCCCTCCACTCTTTCCATTTTTCTAAGAGAAGCGGACAGTACAATCGCAGATCTTTAACAGCCTCCTAACCTGAACGACGATAAAGCTCATTGTGCTCACTTTTCTATTCCCCGTCTACTTTAAACAATATTTTTCTATCCAGTTAATTCAGCCTCACTTCAGTGAGTAATGATTCGTTAAGACTCCTTGGGCTGGCTCGTATCGCAGCAGAAACAATGCACACCTAACTAGCATTGCAAGGATTACGCTACTGTCATAAGTGTTGCGCACCTGAGACTGCCTTGACGTTCGGTGGCGTCCTTTCGGTGGAGGCGGCGATGTATTCAGGCGCACTGGTGGACGTCCCTGAACACTGCACTTCCAAGGGGCCTGTCGCCCCTGAGACCTGCCTCCCTGACAGTCTCGTGGGCTTTGTTGGGCGGTGCTGGCAGGTGCATTTGGGGACAGTGAAAAAAATCGGGCGTTTTTAACACCGCATATTTGAGAATCAAGAGCAGACAAGTGTTGCATTGAACCCAAAACAGACCAGTAATGTGTTCTTCTCAGAAGGCATCCTGTCGTATAAGTTAAACTCGCGTCATGTAATTACTAACCTAATACCCGGGCCCCATTGGAATTATATTCAAGTAAATGACAGGACCGTCTGCAAGTTATACAAATATTTGTTCAAATGCAACCGTCGCTTGTTCTTAGCAAATATTTCTTTATTATTTAGTAACATCAGTCAGGGCATATGGTGAAACAAATGGATCCAATCATGATAAAACAGTCCGCCTGCAGTCGTAAGAAATCCTTACCCGACAGTGCAAGCCTGACTGTTCCTCGTAGAGGTAACAATGGTATTTGATTAGGTGGTTGTTGTCTTAATTTCAAAGAAACACCTTTTGCGGAGGATACAAGCGAAATGCACCTATTCGTCTCATCTAAAGCCGATGCTGCTATGCACGGCTGGTATTCACTAGGGCGTGCACTGTCCGTCAAGAAGCCGTAGCACAAGCGATGTCGATTAAAAATCAAGGAAAATTACTCGATATGCGATGATATCAAATCGCCCTAAAGTACCGCCCGTTCACCCCCTCTCATGTGGGCGTCCCTTCGCTTTTTCTGAGAATCTTACAAATCCGTGCGCTCCCAAGTAAGCTCCCTCCTTTTTCTCTCTGCGGGTACTGAAAAGAAGTTCCTTTTGGGAATTGTTTTTTTTAGAGAACACACGTATCCAAGTCAAAGTGGGTGGTTTGTTCTTGCTCAATCTAACTCTCTGCTATTCTACTGATCTACAATTGGCCAGATAGAGGTCATAGTGTCGGACAGACAGACTAGCAAAAAAGTGCATCGAACGTTTCATGCCTTCGAGAAGTATAAAGTCACATGTGCTAGATGGGCACAAGATGGCGACCTGCACATTCGGCTCGCCGAGACTGGCGCAGGGGCTGAAGGAGTTCGGGAACCCTCTTGCACTACACCAGCACTGCTTCCGCACTCCCTAAAGGATTCAACTTTGTAGCAAATAAATCAACTGAAATTTTAGTAAGCTTTCCTTGGCTTCCCCAGCTGAAAAAAGTTCATTGGTTCCACTTGGAATTCCAGCTGGTTTTAACTGGAACCAAATAGAATTTGCGGGTTTCAATTGGCAACAACTTGCCCAATTGGTTTTGCTAGCTGGCAAAATTTTCTCCTATTGGAATTTTAAATGGTAACAGAATATGGCAATGGACATAGTTGGCATGCTTATCACCAGTTAGAAACTTAACTGGTTCCAATTAGATGTCCAATGGGTTCAAGTAGGAAACTAGTCCGATTACAACTAGGCATCAGACTTTTAATTTACCGGTCCCCCTTCCAATATCCCACTGGTTCCAAACAAAAATGAAGTGGTTTCTCATTGAAAAGAAGGAAGTAAGTTTAAAATGTCACACTGTTTCCTTTGGTCATCCAGCATGGATTTAAGCAGTTAATGAAAATGTAATTTACGTGCACGACCATGTTGCAGCGTACATAAAGTGAATGCTATTTTTGGCGTAGTTTAATCTGGTTGACTCATAAAATAGTGACATTGCCAAGAACATCAAAATTATTGATGCTAAATATTGTTACAGACAACTGCTCCTTTAAATATTCCTTTGAATACATGAAATATTTAAAACCAATTTTAAGTTCTAGTTTATAGGGAAAGGAAATATTTTCATGATTTTCATAGAACAGAATTCTTGAAACTATTGTAAACTGATGTTTCTTGATTGAGTACTGAATTGAAACCCTGCTAATAATTGAGTGAAAAACCTAGCACTTTATGGCAAGAGTACTGGTGAAAGATAAGCAAACTCAATGCTTTGGATGAGATCAAAACATTTGCACATATATAGGTGCATATCTACAGGCATATGTACGACATTCCTTCAGCTGCTGTCTGCTAGCGTAGCAGACGACGCGAGTTCCGATGATCGCCTACATCACTCAAAGCAAAGTGCTGCGAAAACAAGTATTTGCAAAAAACTTAAAATTAATATAATAGCAGTAATTTTAAATATGTCACTTATCACTTGCCATATAATTTGACTAATCCATGTTTTCCGCACAGTGAGCGACATCGCTGTCGTGCCTACGGCTTTAGCCTTCAGAAGCCAAAAGTAGCCGTTCCGAAGTCTAGACTAGACGACTAGCGACGGACAACATGGAGGTGACAATGGCAAGTATGACGGCATGTTTGTGCAAACGCGTGTTTGCAAATGCTCTGTGCGGCTAGAATCCTGCACTAATTATCTGTTACCATAATTTTAACGTAGCCGTCATTATGAATGATTTTTCGGCATTTCATCTGACAGACTAAGTGGTATCACAACTTCTGGCAAGACTCAAAAATGTGAAGCGACTTCTACAAGGCCTACGACATGCTACTCTTCGGTAAGTAAAACGTTTCTCATCTACTGTGGTCATCCCGCCCTGTGTAAGTGTTCTAAAGTTGCGTTGGAGTTCAGCTAAATTTTTGGAGCTTATTTAAGGCACTGACAAAGACAAACATTGAGTGAAACAGGCCCGATGGCTGCGATGACCGCTGCTGATCTCATTAGACCGAACTGTCAAAGTGAGGAGATAACTTTTGCTCTCCGTAGATTGATTTCCGTAGATTGATTGTATTGGTCTGTCGAACTACGTTTGGATTTATCTGCGGCCCGCAAAACACCAACTTCATTATCCGATTGTTGCCGCCTGAGAACCGTCACTGCATATCCAGGTGACTTCACTGTGATGACGTGAAGCGCTGGTAGTTAGGTTTAAAACTAAAAAACTAGGCCAAATTGTGTCAACAGGCCAAGACTGGTGGCTGAATGACTCGGTCTATACCTATTGCGACTAGGTTTATTCATGATGCGATTGTGCGAGATGCTGCCCCCCCCCCCCCTTGCCCCAATGCGGGCCCAGTTTTTTTTTTTTAATTTCCGTTAAGCTTGCCTTTACAAAGGGTGGCTATAGTTCGAAAGACTACTTAGCAGTGTAGTCGCTGGAGAAAAAATATAAACTTGCTAATAGGAAGGTTACTTTCACCAGCAGTTTAGCTGGAGGTAGATTGTGCAGTACTGATACCTGACCATTAATGCAAAATATTTTTTCATCACTTGGCTTGGCCTGATGCTGCGTGGTAGAATCATTTTTGTGAATACTGCTGTGTTAGCACACTGTAGCTAATTTGAAAAGAATCCAGAAATTCTTGCGCATTTTTTTCATGCTTTGCAGTTAATTGCAGTCAGGGCAACATGGGTTGATGAGAGCTTTGCTGTTTTTGTTTTGTCGTTATTTTAAACTGCATGCACACTAACTTTGTGAAAGCTCTTAATCAGATATTTTTGCTAACTGGGTGTTATGGCATATTTGGGGACAAATCATGGTAACAGCCATTCAAGGCATAAGAACGTGCTTTTCATTCGCTTAGCGCTGCCGGCTTTGGTCTGATCTGTGTAAGCTATGTCTTGGACTCCATCATGGCTCCTGTGACAACACTCGTAAAACCCTTGAAGGATGAGGTCATTATCAACTTGCTTGTGGTGACGGCATGCACTCATGCTATCCTTCCACTAATCTGCATCATAACTTTGAAGGCATGCACTGTGCAACAGTGGCGTTTGGGTAGTTCATTCCATGCCCTTCAGTCTATGTGGGACGTTTCTCAGAACCAACAAATGTAATCCTTGTGACTGTGCCGCAGTATCATCAAGCTACCTACTTTATTGCATCGGTGCTGACTGCACTACTTTTGCACTGCAACACTACCATGAGTAGGCTGGCTTTCAGGACTTATTCATTTGGAGGGTCTTGTTACTATAACTATTGCAGGTGGGTGTCGCAAAGCAGCCAAGCCTCGCTCGCACATTTTACGTGCAACCAAGACCATGCAATCACACTGCTCCTAGGAATGGCTTTTCTTGTTCTTGAATGGATGAAACATAGTGGGTGTATGTGGTATTTGGTGCAATGTTCATATGCTCACCCAGCATGTACCTCACTCACCTTTCACTCGTTCCATTTGGAAGCACCAATCAAGGAAAATATTTATAGACCACATGCTTCTACAAAGCTTCACTTGTCCCTGTGAGAATTCTTGCCACATGTGTTTTTGCATTTGTACGTGGTTTTGCATTTTACGCGTTCCAGAGCAAAAACTTGCAGTCGATGACTTGTACTTGCTAACTAAGCTTTGCTAAATGCACTTTTTTTTCTCTAGACTGCTACAGCTGAAGCGGCTGCATACAGGACATGCCACTGCAAATGGCTCGGGAGGCTGCCATAAAGGACGTGACGGGCCTCATCAACAAAAAGATTGCAGATCTCAGAGGGCAAGTGAGGAGGTAATTGAATAATTTTATGCCATTTTGAGCGTGACATTCAAGAACCATCTAAGCTTGTCAGCTTTGTCATTACTTATGCTTGCCTTTATTACTTTAGGGAACAAGCTGCCAAAGGAGCACTGCAGGGAGCAACCACACAAGGAGCTACGGCAGATGGGAATTGCTGATGAAGGCACAAAGGCACATTCAAGGAATTTTTTGAATTTGGAACTTTCACCATTCAGCGGCGCTGCTTTATTTGTATCTTGTTTAAAAGGATCTTAGTTGTTTCAAGTAGAGAAGCACTTTGCATTGCAAGTACATTAAAGTAATAAATGTGAAAGTGTGTTATTGAATAGAGCTGTGTTGTCTTGATTTCAAGTAATTCATGCAGATCTTGTTCTGGCCCACTCCAAACACATGTAAATTTAGTTGAATATAGGCAGCCTTGTAACGACGAACATTTTAAAGAAATCAGTCCTGCAAGCATCAACATGCACCAAATGATGAGAGTATGGGTCTAGTATTAGTTCCTTAGTGAATACTCAATGGAGTAGGAACTTCCCAACTCTAATGGGACCGCATTGATTCTATTATGTTATAATGGGTACTAGTTGGAATCGCCCAGTTAAAACCTATTGGATTTGCCCATTTGAAGCTAGCTGGAATCGCCCAATTGTGACCAGCTGAAATCGCCCAAATGGAACCAGCTGGAATTGACCAATTGGTGTCAGAAAACCTAACCGGTACCAATTGGAAAACTCCCAATAGGAACCAATGAACTTTTTCGGCTGGGTCGCCGACTGTTAGCATCCTCTCATTATGTATCAAACCGATCCCCTCAATTTCTCTTCAATTTTCTGCTTAATACCTTGCGTGCATCTCGGTCCTAGCACTAATGAATCTTTAGGTAGCGCAAAGGGGTTCCTGCACAGCTTTAGCTCTCGGACTCCATCAAGTTCCATATGAAACTAGCGTCGACAAAGGAAGCTTCACCTCCGCCGCTATAGACGAGGGATGCGCAGATGAACACTCTGAAGCTTCAGTTTACAGGCAACATTAATTCTTAAGAAAGTTGGAGGTTGGACACCCATCGAATTAGCTCAGGTAGGAAGAGAACCGGACGTGCAATTCAGAGTTCGTAGGCTCTGTTTCCAAAAGTGGTGCGTTCTTTTGCTTTCTAATTTGTATTTATTTACCTTTCTCACAAAAATGATTAAAGTACTTATTCAAGTTACTTGAAAATAAAATTAAATACCAACTACGCTCACCTTGGTATCGCCAATAGTTTGCTGCTTTCATTCCTTATCTAACTAGCCCCTGATTCCACCTAAATTTCTTGCCTATTCATTTATCTATCTGTCTATCCGTCCTCCACCTTCCGGTCGGATAGTCAGAAATTAATTCCCCAGTGACTGTAAGACGTCGCCCTCAGAACGCAAAGCAGCAAACATTTTTTTTAAAAACCAGAATTAGCAGCACAGTTGCAGCCACCGCAATCAACCGATTCTGTCGTGTTTCCCTCCTCCCGTTCCCTTGCAGAGGTTTTGTTACTCTCCTGCCTCCCCATATAGCTTCCGTCATGCTTTCTCAAGCCAACATTTCCTTCCTCATCTGCGTCTGACGGAAGCGTAGCGTCCAGAACGATCTCGCAGCAGGAAAACCGCGTGCGAGACAACAAAACTGGCAAGATAGAAGGGATGTTCTTTTATATTGCTCCTTTTGCAACACCGTTGCAAAGTATTCCTAATTTATGGAAGGTTTTTGACAAATGATGCTTCTGCGAATTTGGACGATACTTTGCAACACCGTTCAAAGTGTTTGCAGTCGGTGGAAGGCTTTTGAAATTATGAGGCACCTTATCAAATGCTTTCGCGAAGTCAAATATAGCGCCAGTTCTTAATTTAGCATGAATGGAATGATGCAGGTCAGTTAAACACAATAAGTGGTGTTCGCCAACCATTCACCCGTCAGTCAGAAAGATGGACCCGTGGATGCCGCCTTGGGTTTTGGCGTCACCGTCCTGGGTCACTGGCCAGAGTAGACCGCAGGACATTCGAATGGAGAGTATGAGAGAGCTGCTTTCCGGAGGCGCCAATCGCCCTAGTAATTTGCAGATACTACCTTCGATATCTCAATCTTTGGGCCGAGGAATACACTGAACATTGATGTGTTCTGTCTCCCTCGTCTCAAAGTTCAAGCTGGCAATCATACCAACTAGCCCGGGAGAATGCCATAATGCTCTAATACCTGATCAAACCTTTGGGCTTGTTTTTCCAAATACCATGCCCTTGTCAGTGGCTTGTTAGGAAGGCAACCAAAAGTCAATGAAAGAAAGTGTACTCGATATTTATGGATGTAAGTAATAAATGAATGTGGAGTAATTGGCTACAAATCCGAAGAAAACGCAACCGTGTGCCGCTAGTGGGATCCGAACCCATGTCCTCCTAATGTCACGACCGGCGCTTTAGCACACAGCTACTCTCCGTTAAATCTTCCACTTAGGCATGCATGCTGCGTGCAGCCTCTCTTTGATATTGTCCGCCAGCGCCACTATTCTCTACAGCGGTGGACGTGGAACAAGTGTGCTATCGCAAGTGTCAGAGAGTAATTTAGTGGGAAAGTTGAGGGCTGTGCGATAATTCTTTTACGCTTCCTAGGAAGACAAAGCCAGCAGCTTGACCGGGCAAGGAATTCAGCATTAATTTACACTATATCAAATCCTCGCTTATTCACCTTTTACATGGCCAAGGTACTGGCGCATCAACATGCACTGATTCACGAAATCCTTTGCAGTAGACAAACGCCGTATCATTTCGCGCAACCCCGCCTCGAGGTAGCAGTTCGTGAAAATGTCTCACAAAACCCTCTGGTGACGATAGAAACGTACTCTCTACGCGACAGCACATGCATGAAGGCAGCGGGTTTGTGGCCTTGAGGCAGAACACAATACACCACACGTGTGTTACGGGAACAATAATGAAACATCTCAAAAGCAACTGCCGCTGATTATCTTCTAGAATGACAACTTGATCCTTCGTTTAAAGTGCGCCTCGTTACAGTTTTTACAGTGAAATATACTATATTGTTTCTTCTTTTCTCGCGTACGTTCGAGGCGAATGCGGTTAATTCTTCTTGGCTTCATTGCCTGCTAAGTGGAGCCCTGTGGTTCACTACATTCTAGCAGTTGATCCTAGTGCTGATGTAGTTCCAAAGGAGTACTTGGTGACTATAACCTAGCGTAACGGTACTATTCTTTTCCATGTTGAGTTCAGGAGAAGACATCGCCGACGTATGCTAGAAATGTGAGGGCACATGAAAAAGGGAACCAACCGGGAGACTTTCTAGGGAGGCAGCGCTGGAGCTGCGGCTACGGGTGGTCGGCTTTGGCAGGTGGTCTCGCGTGCATGACGAGGAGGAGTCATGCGCGACGGCAACCTGCAAAACGTTTCACCGAGATAACTTTTAGGCCGATGTTATAGTTATGTAAACATGGCATTTCCCTCAATTCTGTTTTCTTCAGGGCAGCTGACATTCTGAGTCGGTTTTAGTGGCATGCCTTCGTTAGAAAACTGCATATTCGCTACACTTCACGCCCACTTTTGTTGCCATGTTTAAATTGCCGCGTGCATCACGATGCCCAAACTTCACATAATTAATGATCATACAGCCACTTAATACACCCACAGAGATTGCATGATATCGTGCTCTTCCGAAGGGCTAAATTTGAAGGACGCTTAAGCTTCGTCTTTAAGAATGGAACGCGATAGCGTTATCGCGCCCCGTTCGCGTCGTCTATTCAGTTGCTTGTCGCGCTTTTGAGTGACACAAAGACGTAGTTAACATGATAGAGCACTAGTTAACTTGTCCAAAGTTACTCATTTCTATTTATTAATCCTTACGGGACGAAGAAACGCTGCCAGCTACCTTGCCGAAACGCGCGGGCCTCAAGTTGCCGATCCAAGCCGGCTCGATGAAGATCTCTGAGACCATGCCCTGTCTATTTTATTCCGTGCGCCACACGCATGATGGCGCTATGTACACGCCAAGCGAAGAGGAAGTACAGCGGAAAAGCAATTTGCCACTTGCTTAACTGTAATTCTGTAATTCTGTAATTTACATGCTCATAATTATTATTATACGCCACAATACACTTCTCTAAGGGACATTTCTCAGACAGCACTGCAATCAATAGACGCGACTTTGTCAATTTCATACCATCTAGTCCATTGGTTTATGGAGATTGTGATGTTTGTCGATGATAATCCTGAATGGTTGCCAAAGGTAGAACATTTGATGGATCTAAAGAAACTTTAGAACGACGAAGCCAGCCCCTGCAGTCTTATTATATCAGTGTCTTGGGTGTGTTTATTGCCTGTCTCTTGCAAGACAACACAAAGAAGAAAAGCTGGCGACGCGGAGTGGTTAGCGTTCTCGCCTCGCACCCCGGAGGCCTACGTTCGATTCCTCGGGCCGGCGAATGTTCTTATTTGTTTTTATTTATTAATGCGTCTCGGAGTTTTCGCTCACGGCCAACGCCGGACGACGCAGGACGGCATCCGCCGACGACGACACCGAGTTTTTTGCGACACGGGGCCCTTAACGCTACCGCGTTAACGTAGATGTCAAGCAACCATAACAGTCATTGCTACGAAGCTGTAGCAACTACGATGCAAAGGGAAGAGACACGACCAGGTTCATTAGAATAGTCAAGTGCGCGAAGAAATTCTAGTGATCGCGTGTTTACAATTACGTAGCCAGAGGCATTGTTCTTGTACAGAGTTCATAAAGGCCGATTCCGGCGATTTTTCGACTGTACTCAGTTAATGATGGTTTTATGTTGCTGAAGGCTTAGTCATCACAGTACGCAATGTCTTTTACGATAAGCAAGCAATAATTTTGCATCCGATGGCGGAGCATGTAGCCCCGTTCCGTCATCTCAAGATCGTTTCCTCGGCATATTAAATGTTAAGCGGTATATCAAACTATGATCGACCTCAGCCGCATCAAGTAATTAGACGAAAAATTCGCAACAGTTGCCGCACTGAATGGTGCGAAATTACCGCAATGATTCTGCCCACGAGAGCAGCGGACAACGGCGCTCTGGCAATGGGCTGCGCCCTAGTCGTCGCTAGGCCTAAACTGTTTCACACCAAGCCGTAGCGGACGGCGCTTCGGAACTGATTGGCGCTACAGTAAAAGGTCTGTTTGTGGAACAGACTTACTGTCAACCTAACTGTTTCAGAGTGAAAGAAAGATGTAATTTCGACAGCGCCTTAGCCGCGGAGGTAGAGTACCAGATCGGATGAGTTGAGCGACATATCGTCTGTGAGATTCGAGCAGAAACTCACTTGTATTGCAGTTATCCTCAGAATTTCGCTGCAGATGAGCGATCCTCAGTAAGGGTTTTTTTTTCATTAATTTATTTTAAAGCTTATTACATAACAGATCAACAGATTTCAGCATGCTCTTTTTGCCGACGATGGCTCGCAGACAATCAGCCATGCCGGCACCGGGGGACTGCAGCAGGCAGGTAACTTTTGTGATGTGCACACAACAGCGAAATATACTATAATGTTTCTTTTTTTTCTCGTGCACGTTCGGGGCAAATGCAGTTAATTGTTCTTTGTTTCATTACATGCTATGTTGGCACACTATGGTTAACCACATTCTAGCAATTGATCTCTAGTGCTGATGCATTTCCAAAGGAGTACTTGGTGACTGTAACCTGGCGTAACGGTACTATTCTTTTCCATGTTGATTTCAGGAGAAGGCATCGCAGACGTATGCGAGAAATGTGAGGGTACATGAAAAAGGGAACCAACCGGGAGACTTCCTAGGCAGGCAGCGCTGGAGCTGCGGCTACGGGTGGTCGGCTTTGGCAGGTGGTCTCGCGTGCATGACGAGGAGGAGTCATGCGCGACGGCAACCTGCAAAACGTTTCACCGAGATAACTTTTAGGCCGATGTTATAGTTATGTAATCATGGCATTTCCCTCAATTCTGTTTTCTTCAGGGCAGCTGACATTCTGAGTCGGTTTTAGTGGCATGCCTTCGTTAGAAAACTGCATGTTCGCTACACTTCACGCCCACTCTTGTTGCCATGTTTAAATTGCCGCGTGCATCACGATGCCCAAACTTCACATAATTAATGATCATACAGCCACTTAATACACCCACAGAGATTGCATGATATCGTGCTCTTCCGAAGGGCTAAATTTGAAGGTCGCTTAAGCTTCGTCTTTAAGAATGGAACGCGATAGCGTTATCGCGCCCCGTTCGCATCGTCTACTCATTGCTTGACACGCTTTTGAGTGACACAAAGCCCTAGTTCACATATTACAGCACTCGTTAACTGTCCAAAGTTACTCATTTTTATTTATTAATCCTTCCGGGACGTAGAAGCGCTGCCAGCCGCCTTCCCGAAACGCGCGGGCCTCAAGTTGCAGTCATAGTTCCTCGGCAAAATCGTTGCCGATCCGAGCCGGCGCGATGAAGATCTCGGAGGCCATGCCCTGTCTATCTTATACCATGCGCCACACGCATGGTGGCGCTACGTGCACGCCAAGCGAAGAAGAAGTACAGCGGAAAAGCAATCTGCCAATCGCTTAACTGCATGTTCTGTAATTCTGTAATTTACATGCTCATATTTATTATACGCCACAATACACTTCTCTAAGGGACATTTCTGAGACAACACTGCAATCAATAGACGCGACTTCGTCTATTTCAAACCATCTAGTCCATTGGTTTATGGAGATTGTGATGTTTGTCGATGATAATCCTGAATGGTTGCCAAAGGTAGAACATTTGATGGATCTAAAGAAAATTTAGAACGACGAAGCCAGCCCCTGCAGTCTTATTATGTCAGTGTCTTGGGTGTGTTCGTATTGTCTTGAAAAAGACAGGCAATAAAGAAGAAAAAAAGCTGGCGCGGCGGTGTGGTTAGCGTGCTCGTCTCGCACCCTGGAGGCCTACGTTCGATTCTTCAGGTGGGAGAATTTTCTTACTTTTTATTTATTAATGCTTCTCGGATTTTTCGCTCACGGTCAAATGCTGGACGATGCAGGACGGCAGCCGCCGACGACGACACTGAGTTTTTTGCGACACGGGGCCCTTAAAGCTATCGCGTTAACATAGATGTCAAGTAACCGTAACAGTCATGGCTACGAAGTTGTCGCAACTACGACGCAAAGGGAAGAGACACAACCAGGTTCATTAGAATAGTCAAGTGCGCGAAGAAATTATGGTTATTGCGTATTTACGATTACGTAGCCAGTGGCATTGTTCTTGTACAGAGTTCATAAAGGCCGATTCCGGCGATTTTTCGACTGTACTCATTTAATGATGGTTTTATGTTGCTGAAGGCTTAGTCATCAAAGTACGCAATGTCTTCTACGATACGCAAGCAATAATGTTTGCATCCGATGGCGCAGCATGTACCCCCGTTCCGTCATCTGAAGATCGTTTGCTGGGCGCATTAAATATTAGGCAACACATCAAAATATGACTGACCTCAGCCATATGAAGGAATTAGACGAAAGATTCGCAACACTTGCCGTACTTAAAGGTGCGAGATTACCGCAACCATTCTGGCCGCGAGAGCAGCGGACAACTGCGTTCTGGCGCCCTAGTAGTCGCTAGGCCTAAACTGTTAAACACGAAGCCGTAGCGGACGGCGCTTCAGAACTGATTGGCGCTATAGTAAATGGTCGGTTCGTGGAACAGTCTTACTGTCAACCTAACTGCCTCAGAGTGAAAGAAAGATATAATTTCGGCAGCGCCTTAGCCGCGGAGGTAGAGTACCAGATCGGATGATTTGAGCGACATATCGGCAGTTGTGAGATTAGAGCAGAAATTCACTTGTATTGCAGTTATCCTCAGAATTTCGCTGGAGATGAGCGATCCTCAGTAAGGGTTTTTCATTAATTTATTTTAACGCGTATTATATAACATATGAACAGATTTCAGCATGCTTTTTTTGCCGACGGTGGCTCGCAGACAATCAGCCGTGCCGGCCCCGGGGGACTGCAGCAGGAAGGTAGCTTATGTGATTTGCACACAACAGCGAAATATACTATAATGTTTCTTCCTTTCTCGTGCACGTTCGGGGCAAATGCAGTCAATTGTTCTTTGCTTCATTGCCTGCTATTTTGGCACCCTGTGGTTCACCACATTCTAGCAATTGATCTCTAGTGCTGATGTAGTTCCAAAGGAGTACTTGGTGACTGTAACCTAGCGTAATGGTACTATTCTTTTCTATGTTGAGTTCAGGGGAACACATCGCCGGCGTATGCGAGAAATGTGAGGGCACACGAAAAAGGGAACCCACCGGGAGACTTCCTAGAGAAGCAGCGCTGGAGCTGCGGCTACGGGTGGTCGGCTTTGGCAGGTGGTCTCGCGTGAATGACGAGGACGACTCATGGGCGACGGCAACCTGCAAAAAGGTTCACCGAGATAGCTTGTAGGCCGATGTTATAGTTACGTAAAGATGGCATTTTCCTCAATTCTGTTCTCTTCAGTTCAGCTGACATTCTGAGTCAGTTTTAGTGGCATGCCTTCGTTAGAAAGCTGCATGTTCCCTATGCTGCACGCACATTTTTGCTGTCATGTTTAAATTACCACCTTTATGGCGATGCCCAAACTTCACATAATTAATGATCATCCCGTCACTTTACACACCCTCAGGGTTTGCATGATATCGTGCACTTCCGAAGGGCAACATAGATGTCACGTAAAAATAACAGTCATTGCTACGAAGCTATAGCAACTAGGACACAAAGTATTTAGTGAGTAAACGCTAAACTCCAGAAGAAATTCCCAGATTTTCGGATTACGACTACGCTCTAGCGTGTGTGTTTACATAGTTTTTGCAATGACTCCATGTATGCTGCTCATTCGCTTTTTTTTGCATCGGTGTGCTATGGTGTTTATCGGGAAGAAGGACCAAAGGATCATCTTCCTTTTAATGATTTCTATTAGGATCGCTTCTATGTCGCGAGACGTGATGTCGTAATTTATGGCGACAATGTTTCTTTTCATGAAGGTTGTGATTCTATACTTGTCTCCTCTACAGCTTCTAAAATCCTGGTAGTCCAATCATTTGACTGGGTTTTTACCAGTCTACTTTAATGCAGTGGGTAAAAGTTACTCTCCTATTTGGTCTATGTGTTGTTGCAATAGCGCTCGCTTTCTCTGGTACCCTTGGCAGTTCCACTGCCAGATTGTAGAGCTGTCATTTTGGTTGCGGCGTCTGCCCATGTTTACCAAACATTTTTTCTTCTACTTTTGTGAGGCTGTTGTTAAAATCTGAGGAGGCGATGACCAATGTCTGTATAGCCTGCGTCTGCTCCTGCATTTGCTTTTGCAGACAGGAAGCCTTTAGGGACAGCAGGAGACTTCAATACCACACACCAGGAGCGGAGCTACACAAGACACTAAAGGTAGACAATTGTGGGAAGACATACAAAAACTAGGGCTAATACTGCCCACCGACCCAAACGTACCTACACGAACGGGCAATAGGGTTAGCAAAGACAGCACTTCCGATCTAACGTTAAGCAAAAACACGAGAACAACAGACTGGAGTACACAGCGCAAAATTATGGCGTTCACGCTAGGTAAGGGGGCCAAAGCCAGTAGATTTAAGCATCTCAAGATCACAGAATGAGACAAATGTAGCCAGATTTGAGAGATTGAAGTTATTGAAAACAACACCAACATAAATAAATAATCGGAAAGACTCCAGAAGCACGCGGCCAAAACATCCACTACCCTAGATGATGAGTATGCACCGCCAGACATTGACAGCAAACTCTTCAATATGTGGAACAAAAAAAAGGAAAAATTGAAAAGAAGCTCAAAGCCCGGAGATTGAACAGCAACATTAGGAGGGAATTAGCCGGACACAACAGAGATAGAAACAGACGCCATAAAATTAAATGATCAAAACTGGTGCGGCAGGTGCGATTACATGGAACAGGGTATGAGCGTGTCCAAAACGTGGAGAATCCACAGACACCTGCTAGATCCGGACAAATCGAAAATACAGGCAAACATCAATCAAACCAAGGCTAGGCACAAGTTAGAAGAGACGGATGGCCAGCTATATATAT
>JAJIZL010029817.1:111850-135259 GCA_023969395.1 Amblyomma maculatum
TATAGACAAATTGTTGTATATATACACAGTCCAAATAGAAGCCGAAGCGCTACCACAATATACTGGAAAACGCAATCTTGATTTCGATGCTCCAATCACAGAAGCAGAGGTTTGAGAGGAAATAATCGGCCTGAGAACGAGATCGGCTCCAGGACAGGCTGGAATCACAAATACGATCCTCGGAAACCTAGACGATGAATCAATGTCGGTGTTTACAAATACATGGGTGAAGTATGGAAACCCGGAAGCCTTCTACTAGCATGGAAGAGAACGAATGTAGTCCTCATACCCAAGCCAGACAAACCATCAAAATTGGACAACCCGAGATCCATCTGCTAACCTCGTTAGCAGATGGATCTCGCCAAATACGTGGAACAAGAAAGCCTCTGTCCACATGAAATGGTGGGCTTAAGGCCGGGCCTCAGCACACAAGACGTTATTGCTCCTACCTAAGTACGACATTCTAAACTAACATACTCTGGACACAAAGGCTATTCTCGGATGTCAACATGGGCAATACTCACTGGACTTCAAGAAATTGAAGTTGACGAGAAAACTTACCACTACATTAGATACTTGTTCTCGAACAGAGCTATAGTTTGGTTTTATTTGTGGGGTTTAACGTCCCAAAGCTAGTGAGGAACTGAGAATTAGTTGCAATCTTGAAAGACATCAAATGCCCTACAACCACACTAGGGAGCAAGGGAACCCCCCAAGGCTCCGTCCTGTCCCCATTTTTGTTGAACAAAGCAGTGAGAGGACTTCCCCCTATATTAAACCGGATCCGAGACCGAAAATTTAGTATGTACGTGAAAGACATGATTTCTGAAAAATAGGAGCAGTGGCGCGCAGATAGATTGGAAGCTGAAGCCTACCCCAGACGCAGTAGTCAAATACGCCGGCGACAGAGGCCTATCATGCTCACCGCAGAAATCGGAACACTATCTACATCCCAAAAAGCAGGAAAAAGAAAGAGGCTGAAATAAAAATCAATTTTGAAGATTCTTTTGTCCTTCGAGTAGATGAAATCAGAATATTGGGTATTTTTATTCAAATATATGGCCAAATTACAAACACCATAAGGAAACTGGAAAATTACGCGGCGCAGGTTACGGGAATCTTTAGGAGGGTTGCGCTCGGAGTCCACAGCCTCAGAGCGCAGCTTCTTAAAGATGACGCTGGCTTACGTCATCAGCCTCATATGTTACGCCGCACCCTTCCTCGATATTAAGGAAGTTGAACGTGACAGAATTAACACCATAATAAAAAAATGCATCAAGTGGGCACTAGGACTCCCTATATCCGCTTCGACAGAGAAGCTAGAAAAGATGGGAATTTACAATACATGGCAAGGACTTACTGAGGCGGTCCGAATAGCGCATCTAGAAAAATTAAGCCAGACAAAATCGGGGAGAACCATACTAGAGTAGAGAAGCCTCCAAACAGATAAGGCCTACATGTAAAAACTAACATTCCTTTCTACACGAGGAAATACTTATTGGTCCCATCTTTGCCGAGGAACATGCACCCGGTACATAATAAAGAACGCAGAGAACAAGGAACAAAAACTATTGCAAAAATAATGAGAAAAAACTTTAGCCCATGAAGTACCCTATGCTGAAGCATCATCCAGGAAACATAGAGCTGCAGTCTAGAAGGTGGTCGATGGAAACTGAATACCCGAGATCACGGCCTCGTCACGCACCCGCGACACAGACACAGCTGAAGAGGTTGCAATAGCGCTTGCTTATGCTGGTTCGGAGGCAAGCGTGGATATTAGCGACCGCAAAACTGCTTTTTGGAATTTCGGAAAAGGGCGGATCTCGGAGGAGGCCAAGCGCATCCTCTTAGCAAAACCTATTGATAAAAGGATATCCATTACATGGATACCTGCACACGAATCTGTCACTGGCGACGAGGTGTGGTACTGCCTTTGGGCACGAGCTCGCCCGAGCTCTCTACCCCCGGGAGGCTGCAGAACAGCCCGATTGCAAGGGAATGAAAGATTGCATCATAACATATCATGCAATTAGCCAGCACTATAAGCAAAATTGAAGGAGCTATCAGCATACAGATCGGTCTTTCTCCAACAATGAGGCGTGCATTTGGAGGCGTTTACAAGCTGGAAAATAGATATGTCCAGTTTGGTCTTCTTGACATAGACCGGAGATGAAAACAATTACAAATGAAAAAACTAGTCTAAAGGGCACTCTCGATCCCATAATTTGGAATGCGCTGACATCCCAAGCGCCGGCTTAAACATAGAAAGTAGAGAAGCCAGGGAAGCTTGGCTTCGGAGCGGAGATGCCGCAATCCAGCAGCTTGCCATCCGCCTGGCGGCTGAGGCTATGAAGAAACAATGTAACTTCACTAATCCTTAGTACGCGGGGTATATACTGACCCGCGCCTGCGGCCTGCGTGCCGGGGCCGGAGAATAGGAGGCCCCTTTTTGGTGGTATAATAAAGTTTTCATACATACATACTGCTCGTTCGCACGGCATAAAATGCACGCTCAGCCAGCAGTACCAAACCTATCCACTTCTTTTTGCTTTGGTTGCACCTTTATTTGTTTACAAACTACAGCTACGATCCAAGAAGCGCCGTGGATGCTACGTCCCTGTCTTCGCTGGGTATACAGACAAGCGGAGCCGACCGCTGCCGGCTGCGCTCGTAGAGAAACGATTGCTACGCTCGCTAGAGAGGGTAACATATCGACGTTTCCCGCCCAATGTGCACTCGCTTTGTGATGTAAGCAGTCGTCGATGTTGGGTCGCGACTGCCAGAACTACACTTGATAACCACATGTGACCACTAAAGATTGAAAATGCGCTCTCCGTAAGCGCCGAAACTCTAGTTCCGAACACCGCGTACTCTCGCTAGTCCTATTCGGCGCCGATTAATATTTCTGGCCAAGGCCATTGCTGATGGCAAGGAGGAACATATAAAGTGTGGCTTCTTGTTTTCCTTTTTCTAACCAGGTTAAGCTACAGACAAGCGCAGCTGTTTAGGCTGTGTGTCAAGTTCTCGCTCGGCCTCCGATCCGACCAAACCAGATCCGACGACCATTCGCTGATCAGTTCCGTTGGTTTCGCGGGG
Source organism: Amblyomma maculatum (assembly GCA_023969395.1). Lineage (NCBI taxonomy): Eukaryota > Metazoa > Arthropoda > Arachnida > Ixodida > Ixodidae > Amblyomma > Amblyomma maculatum. The sequence continues at coordinate 114,947 of JAJIZL010029817.1, forward strand.
CCGAAAACTACACACTACGGTGATAGGCGACCGTTGGCCGTGCTTACGTCATCGCCGGTGTAATGCGAAAGATCAGTTCGTCGATAAGCTAAGGAAACGATAACTGGGCAGCCCACTGACTTTTACCGTGCCTTATGCTAAAGAAAATATGCCTTACTCTATATCGTTTTCGTGCGGTAACATCATCAAGCACTTCTTCATGTGGGACGACCACTGTGTCAATCGTCCGAAAAAAAAAAAAAAAAAACACGTGTCCTTTGATATTGCAGCTTGCATTGCGGATGACGCTCCACCGCGTATCCTCTGCGACGTCTCACGAGCATTACAAAAAGACGGTGGCTCTCTGCGAGGGGAGCTTCTCGATTCCGATTTCAATAGCGTTTTTTTTTTTTGTAACATTCGCTGCTCGCTAGGCACTAAAATTTTGCGAGTAGATTCACACACCGGCATATTATTCATAGAAGTATAAAACGGCAATACATCGACAATGTCATCTCCCCTTTAAAGCGGGTCTTAACAGCGGTCTCCGGCTTTCTTTCGGATAAGGCGGTAACTAGCTTCTGTATGTTAATGAGCATATATGGTTAGTAGGCAAAAAGTAAGGGATAATGTGATTAAGTGAGTAGTTGATTGCAGGTACGAGAACGAGATTCCGTAAAGGGAGTCCCAGATGGGAGCCATCGAGGCAGTCGTGTCAAACCCTTGAGGCTGAGCTTGAGTGTATCCTAAATTATTCTTCTTGGCATTTTATATTTGTTTTAAATCTTATTCGAAAGCCAGCCAAAACGAAGGCAACTTTTGAACTTTGTGCCTAATCTTTGTGAAACTTCGTCTGCGAAATTACGTATAACGAAACACTATCTGTAAAACCACGTGTTCATTCTGGTAGCCATTTAGTAACGTATTTTTCCAAATGTAATCAGCCAGCATTTTTAAAAGAATGTGACTATGGCTAGTTAGAAATGCTGTCTTTTTATAACAGCACTTACGATTATCTACCTCTTTGTGTGATGTTATTAGAACTTCACACATGAAAGGGACCGCGCAATCACGCAAGCACGTTTCAGCGTTAGCAAAAAAAGAACAGTGTTCTCACAATGGTGCTCTATCCTTGTTTCCTACGTTAAACTGATCACTGAAAATATCGAATCTCAACCGTGAAAAATAAAGTCGGAAATTTCTCAGACCTCATTCCTTATACAATTTCTCATTGTAAATGTTTACCAAAGGCTTGTGCGTTACGTAATATAAAACTATTACATTTATAAGATTCTAACTTCATCTAAAAACAATAGATAAGAAATGTCGTAGTGAAAGTGAACAAAATATCCCCGTCCTGCCGTTACTGCTGCGCGAAGCGTACGTGACATGGGCAATAGCACTCCTGCAGCGCTTGCCTCTCAGTTTGGAAGAGCCATGTGATGCTCTCGCTTTCAGAATACACGAGGAGGCCTTTTTTCAGGTGGCTTTTGCCCTAAAAGCCGCAAGGCGACCAAAATATATCGAGTAGAATGGAAAAGATATGTCCCGCCGAAGAAAAGCGCTTGATGGGTCGGGTGTTGAAGTTTGCAGTATCATTATATCGGCGTACATTTTTTCACACTGTGAGAATTTTCTATTTTTTAAATGTCACGTTAGCACTTCTTAAAGCAGCGCCTGCATTGCAATGCGTTTGACAAAAGAGAAAAAAGCATGGAAAGAGTGAAAAAGGACCTCTTCAAAAAGAGCCATGTGCCGCTGTGTTCTACACTCTGCCAAGTATGCGCATTCGGAGAGCTGTGTCCGAGTGTCCTTTTCCAGGACCTGAAGCAGCATGTACTGGTCTCGGGAGATAGATTAGCCTTCATATCTCGCTGTACTGACCGCAGAAAAAGACTGGTTTCCGATTTTGTGTTTTTTTAAAGCGCGGAATAAAAAAAAAGTAAAAGCAAAACAGCACTTTGACGAAAAGCATCGCTTTCGCACATTTTTTATCCTCAACCACGCTAAAGCTTCGCGCCAACTCAGCCAGCAGCCTCCCAGGTCGCGCAGAGTAGGGTCGCTCCTGTAGAGCTGAAAACCGAAGCTAGAGTCGCGTTTTAGACTCCGACATGGATTCGCTTGCAGGATTTCCACGCGCAAACATTCCTAAGAAAACTAAAACAAAAAGTGACCGATTATCATTCGTCCCATTCAAGCTGTGGAACAGAGCACAGGCAACAAATACAATACAATACAGAATACAGAAATACAGCAGTTATTGTCATCTTAATCATCATCAGCAGCAGCATTCAGACTAAAGCCACTGCAGGACTTCACCCCAGGGAACTTCGTAACCTCAGCTGCCCACTCAGCTTTCTGCCGCCTCCTGCTGTGCTTTTCCTTCCCTTGTACGCCATTTTGCTACCTTAAGCGACCATTGGTTATCGTCTCTTCGCACTACACGCCCTTCCCACGGCCATATTTTTTTATTTTGACTAGAATGTCATTAATCGAGTTATGTCTTTGACGCACTCTGCACGCTTCGTACCTCTTAACGTGTCACCGACCATTTTCCATTCCATGGCCCTAGCGTTTTCAACTTATGTAGAACCCTTTTCGTTAATCCCCATGTTGCCGCCCCATAGAGGAGTACCGATATGATGCAACGGCTATATAATGTCATCGTCAGGAATATCGATAAGTTGCCATGTTAGTCATAATGCGCGAGAACTCTGCGAATACGCTACATCCCAATCTTGGTGTATTTATTTTCATTTCGTGCTCCGATCTGCGGTTAATACCTGCCCTTACTAGACATATTTGCCTACCACTTCCAGTGCGTCGCCGCCTATTGTAAATTGCGGTTCCTACCCGAGGTTGTTGAACAATACCTTAGTCTTCTGCGTATAAATTTTCAATTAAATAAAATTTTCAGCAAATAAAATTTGCTTTTTCTGCATAGGCTATCAATCATTCTTTTGCAGTTCATCCCCCGAGTTACTTAGCAAGGCAATGTCATCAGCGAATCACAGATTACTGAGGTATTCTTCATCAGACCTGATCCCTGACTGCTCCCATTCGAAGTCTCTGAATACTTCCTCTAAGCAAGCTGTGAATAGTACTGGAGAGATCGTGTCTCCTTGCATAACGCCTTTTTTGGGGGGATTCGTTTTACTTTCTTTGTGGAGGACTATGATTGTAGTGGAGCCACTATAAATATCTCTAGAGCGTTCACATACGGCTCGTTTACAGCCTGATTTCTCAAAGCTTGTATGACTGCCTAAGATTCTCCTGAGTTAAACGCCTTTTCATATTCAATGAATGCTATGTATAAGGGCTGCTTATATTCGGAGCATTTTTCTATTACCTGGTTGAAGGTATGAATATGATCGAAAATTGTGTGCCCTTTTCAAAAACTTGCTTGGTCGTTTGCTTGATTGAAGACTAAGATGATTCATATTCTGTTAGCGATTAGCTTAGTAAATACATTATCGTAACAGATAGCTAATTGGCCTGCAAATGTTCAAGTCCTTAGCGTCCCATTTCTTACGAAGTAAGGTACCGTTAGCGTTCTTCGAAGCTTTCGGCACGATAAAGTGGTATGGTGCGGTATATGGGGATTGCCGTAACATAGCGACGCGGGCTACACGAGCGACTGCGTAGGGGAGGGCTCTAAATAATTTCGATCACCTGTGGTTACTTTACGTCATTTACCTCGCATCGTGAACAGAAGCTCTTTTTCCTCTCTTCCACCGAAACGCGCCGCCGCAGGATAGATCGAACCCCCGCCCTTTTGATCAGTAATCGAGCACCTATAACGGCTCAAGGGTGCAGTCTCTAACGATGCAACAGTGAAAGGCATATATAAGAAAGATCAATCTAATGCTTCTTTTTTTTTCCCAGTGACAATCTATTATATAGCTCCCTCATGTGGATTTAAACTTGCGTAGCGTCACCATAATGCTCTCCGTGATACGTTTTTGAATGACTCGAAGTGCAGCACAGCCATCTCCGTGATCGCAGCGAAAGAAACTGCCCAAGCACACCACAGTTTACGCGTGAAATAAGCCGGTTGAGCGAACACCTGTATTTAATTTTTTTTACCCCTTTTAGAACAAAACATTTTCCCCTTGAGTGGAAGTTGCGTCGCTGTCAAGAAGTCGGCAAATTATTAATACAGTCAACCTTCAGGTATTTTTGTTCACTGATCTTTATTGTACAAAAAAAAAAAAGCTCTAGAAGCAGCCATTTGGTGAAAAGCTGATTACATGCTGAATATAAAACTGATTAAGGGTGACATGAATGCGCCGCGTTATGTTCGCAGGCTACCAGCGTGTATTTTAGGCTGAAAATTAAGGGGAATCCCAAAAACGCCCCGTTTGTGATTAAAAAAAAAATCATGAAGCGTCAGGGATCTCTGGCCAAGTTTCCCTATACATCAGAACCTAAGAATACCCAGCAGCGCACAAACCAAATTTATTTGCAGCCTGCGTAAATGGAATAAAATTTTGTACTTTAACGCTACCCTCATAGCCCCCCCTCTGGCTCCCCTATGGGGACCTCTCAACCCACCTGCTAAATACAGCGTCGCTCTTTTGTGGTACTTGGACGCACCTGTGAATATGCGAGCTTTGTGGTTTATGGCTATTTGTCAGCGTACTACAAAAGCTCAAAAAGGCAAATATCTACAAATGATAGGCGCACAAGAGCGGCTACTCACCGGTTCGGGCTGTCGCGGAGTAGTCAGCCGTGCGCGATTTCCGTCTGAGCGGGGGATGGATGATGAAGTGCAACGAGGTCCTTGCAATGTGATATGCAACTACAATGAAAGAACTGAAGTCATACTGAGAGCGAGGTTTCCAGCAAGACCGGCCACTTACCGAGCGGCGATGGCGGCATAAAGGTATACCGAAGCTGCGCCGAATCGGCCGCTGGTCGTTGTCTGGTCCTGGCAAGGCTAGAAACGATGGCTGGCGTTCCAACTGCAAGCGTGAGGTTTGAAGTCACATCGAAGAAATTTTGCTCGTGTTAGCTCATGATATTGAGGAGAATATCCAGGCAGGCGGGAGCCGTGAATGATTTCTATGAAAGTAAGCTGTCTTAGACAACCAGCGCCTATAGGTTTTCACTATGAACACGGACTAAATGTAGACTGCGCTCAAAAGTAATTTCTGATTTGAGTTATTCAGGAAATTAGTTTGGGGAAGGCAGTTTGCTCGATTTTTGCCAGCATTTCCTGCACTATCATTTTACAGTTTTTAGAACCATTGTAAGCCCTATAGTAGAACAATTATTGGTGTCTTATTAGAAATTTTGTGCAAAGATCTCATACGTTCTCCGCATTTAAGGTTACAGAAATTTTGTATCGATGATTCAACGAGCCCCACGATGATATACTCGAAGCGTCGCGTCGCACGGCGTCAAAGCTTAAGCCGCTTTTCTGTCGAAACCAACGGCGCAGGTTAAATACAGAACGCGGCGGCCGTTTTTCCGAGGGTAGCGAAAAGCAAGGCATCCTTGTAGCATATTATTTTAATCCACGTTTAAGAATCCCAAATAGTAGAAATTGCTGGAGCACTCCTTTACGGCATCCCTCACAGCCTGTCTTTTAGGAATACTAAACGCTAGAATCCAAACCAAATAATGTCCGGAATGATACATCATGGGCAGGGTTCCTCAGGAGAATATATATAAAGTTATATGGTGAAAAAACCAAACATACTCACTTACCGTGGCAACTTGAGGTAGGCGGCTGGCTGTAGACTGGTTGCCTAGAATGAGGAGCAACAGTTCAATGAAATCACAGAGATACTAGATGCCAGTAGTGTAACCCAATAAGAGATTGATTACGGCTACAGGAACCAACAGTTTTGTTCCCTCAAATACATGGCGTAGGTAGCTATAGCACTACAGAAGGCGAGCGAAATTTGTGTTCTTGAGTGTATATTTTGCACTGTGGCAGGATAGGCAGTAAACATACTTTGCGCTTCAAATCAATTCATTGCAAGAACAATCCCACTTCCCCATGCGTAACGCGCACGAGCCTACAGTAACCCTTTAAATCTCGCACCCCGCTGACAGCGCTCAGAGCACAGGATTATTTGTTCCCTGTTCCGATGTCTACGGACATCAAAAATTGAGTACGCCGTGCTCGTAGAGGCGGCAGTGAACGAGATGTCTGCCGCGCAACAAGAACACTGAAGGACCACCGTTTTTGTGCGAAGCTGTGTACTCGAGCTTTCAGGAGCGTGGATCAGACATTTTTCTTAGCATTTCCGGCGGGTGGGTTTTGAACTTTCTAAAGCGCACGCTTCTCGCACAAAAAAAAAAAAAAATGGAGGGTTGAAAAAACCTTTCCTAAAGTAAGGGGATATCAAGCCGACGTTTTCATAATCTAATTCAGTCCGCTGATAAGGCAGCGGCCGGACCAATCACCCAGGTACGAACTGTCAGTTTACCAAGAGTGGTCTTGGAGGATTCTGTTCACAGCTATTGCTTTCAAAATGACGTTTTAATTTCTTTTGGAGCCCCGCTGCTTAGGAATTCTCATTGCCCTGGACACAGTGTTTAAAGAAACCAAATTATGGTGCGAAAAACTATTTGTAGAATTTATTGGCTAAGTTGCGTTTTATCTGTTAGCAAATGTAAAAGATATCAAGACATCCGCTTCTCAATATACGAGGGTTGACGCCACGTGCAATAATGACGCCAGTGGCACATAAAAATCGCTGCGCTTCTCCGACTGCGAAGAACAGCCTCCCACCGCCTGGGGTGATGCTTGGCAGAGTAAGGTCTCATGAAAACTTCCTCCAATATCGCCATCAGCATACCATCTACATCCTCCTCTAAAATCTGACTAAACTACAACAGGTGATGCGGTGCCAGATTCAGTCTCGTATTTTCCCATCCCCTACTTCTTTTCTCTACAAAGTGCACTCTTTCGGGGCGTATACAGCTACTTTCAATCACATCACATTTCAGTGTTCGGAGTTCTAACCCTCCTCCCTCGGCAACTGTCCCACCACAACCTCGAGCGATGGGAGCTTTGACCGGGACTTTCGAAAGCGGCTGGCGGAATTGGCTTTGAGAGTAGCTGGGTAGACGCAGCCTCCAGTCACGACACAAAATAGAGAGCCATCCCTTAACAGCATAGGGCTCCCAATGCTGTAATACTGTTTCTCCTCATCACCAGCGACTGAGATACAAGATGGCTTTGCGATTACGCTGAAACGAGTCCTGTTGCAGCCATGTTGCACGGACAGGTAGGTCACAATACAAGAAACTGGCGTCCAGAAGGCAACAGCTGTTACACGAAGTGAAGGATTCATTGTTATGCCACGATTTTTCCTGAGAAGGATAGCATAGCCCTATACGCCCCGATACAGTGACACACACATTCACAAACACATCATGCAACACACCGTGGTGGTGCCGTAATTAGGGCTTTCGACTACTGTGCCAGAGAATGCCGGATCGAATCCCGGATGCAGCGGCCGCTTTTCGATAGAGGCGAAAAGCAAAACTCTCGTGTGCTGTGCGATGTAAGTGCATTTTAGAGAACCGAAAAGGGTCAAAATTTCCGAAGCCCTTGACTACTGCCTCTTCATAGCCTGAGTCTCTTTGGGACGTTATACCCCATAAACCAAACCAAACACACTAATCATAACTGGCGCGCTGGACGAAGGCTCATCGCCGCCTTCACGGTCGATTCGAGTAGTCCTGCGACCGGCCTGCTCCTGTGGGTCCTTTGCGGTGGCGACGCTTGTGAACGATGGAATGTTCATGAGCTCTGATGAAGGGGTAGGCGACGGTCGCCGATTATGCTGAGCGTGCTGCGGTCGCAGCGCGTATTCGGCGGACGCAATAGTACTTTGGCTGATCAGGATTGGCCGGCGCGACCGTGGTTGTCTGCTGTGGTGGCTGTTGCATTTAAAAAAAAAATGCCTCAAGTCCCTCATGAGCAATTTACATTCATATTTTACATTTACAGAGTAAACGCTACATACAAAAAAAAATGCCTCTTAAATAAATCCATATTTAAGAGGCCACCGCTCTCACTGGAAAGGAGCGACTGCATTGTTATGACAGGATTGTTTGTCTGAAAGAGGGTAATGCCCCTGGCAAACTGACAGAGGCGCGCGCGAATGCACGCACCAAAGTGCGCACGAAAAGTCTAAACCGTTCAGTCTGTCGTTTCTCGGTTTTCAATTTTTGTTCTTGTATTGTAACTGCTTATTGGTCGTCCTTAAGAAGCAGACTGAGCACACAGCATAGTCTTCCCCCCCCCCCCCCCCAAATGATGCCTTCTAGAAATAAACTAGCAGCACATTGGGCTTCTCGTACGTAAACCTAATGAAAAGGTAACTACTACATCGCATTGATAATTCATATTACGGTGACAATCATCCTCACAGACCCCGCGGGACCACGTTGTATTAGGCACCAGTCCTGGTTCCAGAGAAAAATGTACGTTTGCATTATAAGAAGGCCGCGCATACATAAACGGTGTTGAGGGAGGTGCTTTTTAGAAAACTGCCGCGTTTATTCACTGCGACCGAACCTCCGGAGAGAACCCCCTGTGGTGACTCAGTGGCTTAGTGCTCGATTACAGGGCCAAGACATCCGCATTCGAACCTGGCAGCCGCGTCCGCGTTTCAATAGCGGCGAAACTCTGAAGTTCCTCCCATTTACTGCATGATGTCACGGCAAGCCGAACATCCCATCTAGTCGAGTTAACTCGCATTCCTATCTTCATAGCCTCAGCCACTTCAGTACCTTGAACCGCACATACCAGTACCTATGCTGATGCCTACTTCGGTATATTGTTGATATGCAGGGAACCGCAACGCCTCATTCGAAGACATGAAGGGCTGATCAGATACTCAAATACCACAGCGGAGCCATCATGTGAAGTGAGCGTCACCGCGGCCAGTATCCTGTCTCCCTGATATAGGTGCCGAATCCGAATCACAAAAGCGATACCCGGAGGCTGCACACGCACCTTGGTTGGAGTCACCCAGGGTTCGGAGATTGATGAGCAAGGAAAAACAATTGTTTAACGGAAGAAGAAGTGCCTTGACAAGCTACTGACTGTGGCTCGCGAGAAGCTATTTCATGTACACGGAACGCGAGCTGGTACCGGTCGCATGACAAGATGGAAAGTGGAAGAAAACAAAGAACAGTTCCCAATATATCTGCTTATGTGGTGATGATCGTGTCTTGAGTCCACAGGCACAAGCAACTGGAGAGAGCCGAAATGGATCTGAGAAAAACTGTAGCTGGTCAGGGTCTCTTTACCACCGGCCGACCTCCCGGTCTTCACTTTCGATAAATACCTTTCTCTATCTGTATTTGGTACATGTTTAAAGTCGAAGGCTTGACAAATTTGAGACAACTTTAACCGAACTGTTTATTCCTGAACAAAATGTAATGAAAACAAAAATAAAACTGCAGAAAAATAAACACGTCTCTAGGCACGTTACGTGACCAGTGAACGATAGTATTAGGTAGGCAACCCTCCGAAGGAGTAAATCTTGTAAGCAATACTTCATAGTTTAATAATGGTTGAATTTTGTCTTGCAGGAAAAAGAAGATGTGGTTTATAATTTTTCCTTTCCTTGAATCAAAGACATCAATCTTCCTTATGATAGAGGTTGGAAAGGCCCACTCTGGAAATCTGCTTTTCCCGTGCGAACGCTAATGGTCACGTTCTGCAGAAAACGCACTTTCTGAATTGTCGGTGTTGCAAATGAAGTATCGCGGACATGGCTCTGGGAAAAGTGTAGCTGGCACCTTACTGACACGTTCGACTGGACACCAATTCGTCGTAAGGTGATGTTTCGTGAAGCGGCTACGTAACACAGCCCATTTGGCAGGAGCTGCAAACTCTGGCCCCTCACCACAGATGGCATGCAGGGTTAATGTATTCGAGCTGACCGGACCCTTCTATCAATTTCAAATTATACCTACTGCCTCTAGGTCACGCAAGCACATTAGTAAGTCATTGTAAGGTGTGTCCTTACATCTACGTTGGGTGGACTTTTACATAACGTGGTAGCTTACGACGACTTGCTAAAAAGCATACGGTCTGGAAAAAAGTTCGGAAATAACATGCCTACTTACAAAAATATCAAAAATAATAAAGGAGAAGCTGTGCGTCCGCACAGAAATTCACACCACTATTTTCTGCATGGAATACCCCAACCACTACCCTACGCCAAGAACTCCGAGACGATGTCGTACGTCTTCATGTCCAGCGGTCTTTCGCACTGTGCATACCTTTCGCAGGTGCGGAAATCCCGTTCCTAGTTAACCAATTGCTATTTAAGAATGCTGAATCGTTTTCCTCGCTAAAAGGTGCCATAAATGCCCCGCATCCTTATTACGCATTTCTATTATGCGAGAAACATTTCACAATATCCAAATTATCAGTCATCGCTTTTTTTGTCCTCGTCTTATAACGCATATGGTAGAAAGAGGCAAAGAAGATAGCTACATAAAGCAAACGAAACACGATGCAGTGTTGAAACAGAGCCTCCGCTTGTAGGCCAGAGTTTGGGAGAACAAAACTTGTCTTCGCCTCGCCAGACGAAGGCTGTCCTCTTCTCGAAGCTTTCACTCGTCTACCTTGGCTCCCTCTTAATCTTTGTACAATTTTCTTATGCTCCAACTTCAAGCGCACGTACTTTTTGCTTCTTGATAGATGTGTAGCACGATAACGAATGTCACTTTGGTCTTTTAGCTTCAACTGGGTCACCAGATCAACGACGACACTAATGCACTTCTGACAATGTTTTCAGTGTCGTAAGCTAAATGAGCCAAGCGTTGAACGCACTACAGCTAGGCTGGTTCACACCTAGAACTGCCAACAGTGAAGAATACGGGAGATAGTGTGCAGAACACGCTGCGTTTCTTTAGATCTTAAGCTTTACTAGATGCTAAAATCGGTCTTCAGGTTGTACAGGGTCATCCACTTCTAGCTGTAACACGGTCACTACTTTCAAAGCAGCATTGCGTCGGATGCACGCGCATATCGAAGCAAATTGATATATGCACAGTGGGACGCGCAGGTGATGCTTCGTATGGCCTGTCGCCTAGCTTAATGGAATGGCGGGGTCGGATGCAATGACGCTTTGAAAGCAATGACTGTGTTATAGCTAGAAGTGGGTCATCCTGTACATAAGCTTATTTTTGATTTGACCGTGAGAAGCCGCACAGCCAACACTTGGCAAACGAGTGCTATTCCAGGCTAATAGAAGTGCGCACGCCCACCACCTGCTGTGGCTGAGTTAAGCTCCGAAAGAAAAGATGGAAAACTATTGCACGCCGACAAAGTGTTGATAGCCGAGAAGTTAATATCGCTGGATCATATTGCTCTCAATTGAATCCTAACTTCGTCGTATTGGATGATGGTGAGCTTCAGAAAAGTATGCCGAGCAGTTGCCTTCGGCCCCTGCAGTGACAGAGCTAAAGCTGGATAAACAGGTTCGGCTACGGTTGAACAACACTTATCATTTCCGTACTGCATGCTTCACCAGCTGCTAATCCTTTAAAGAACCCCACATGGTCGAAATTTCCGGAGTCCTCCACTACGGCGTCTCTCATAGCCTGAGTTGCTTTGGGACGTTAAACCCCACAAACCAACCTTTTGCAGTGCTCTTAACATTTGGCCGGTATGAAGCGATAGTGTGTTCGTCGTAACTACTTCGTGTAGTATGTCGCCTGCTGTGTGGCTCAGACTGCCTACGTCGGAGATTACCGCTCTGTTTAAGTTATGCCCCCCTAGAGGACATTTTTCTTTCATGTTGCTGATGACATACGCACAGAAGCTTTTCTTCAATCTCCGACTCACTGATATGAAGCGGTATCGCAAGATCTGATGAGTTGACTAAGGAAGTTGTCGGTGATAAACAGTGCCGGTCTCATCGGTATAAGTGCTGTACAGAATAATAAGGTCACTGGCCTTGCTCGTGCGTGACTAGTAGACAAAAGGCTCAAGAGTAGACAGGACAGGCCATATTCGTGTCCATTATTTCTTCGTCCTATCCACTCTTGCGCCTTGTATCTACGAATCAGTGCTATACCGGAAACGGGCAAACCACTTTTGGCGTGGTATCAATTTGTTACCTGCAAATGAGACCAGTATTTAACCTTGCTGTTCTTTTAAGAACAGCATTAAGACTTCCTTCCGGGCGAGTTGGTAGTTCATCTCAATGCAGGGGGGTTTTTAGCGCAAAAACCCCTACATCAAGATTTTAAGAGCAGCTTTCCTTGGATCGGATTTTTTTTTTAATAAGGATGAGTTTGTGAACACCCATCGTAGGGATAGGGAGCAACCCTCCCGTGGTAACTGTATGCATGCAAATATTTCAACAAGACTGAGGGTAGCATAAATCAGGTAAGATGATGCATTCATTCATCAGCTTAGGAAGAGGCAAATACAGGAGTTTAAAGAGGAATTATGGCTAACAGAAAAATGCCAGGGGAGCAAGCACTCTTTATATTTTTGTCGCCGAAACAAGAATGGAAGAAGAAAACAAAAAGGGTAGGTAGAATAAATAGGAAGTGTAATTCATTACATAGGTTCGAGATAATTATAATAGGGCATATCAATGCGCACAGAGAAAATCCGGATAGGTGCACAGACTAGATTGGTAACATCCTGCTGGATGTTCTGAAATGTATAGCCTTAGACTGAGAACTGGTAAACACTAGGGGATATCAATGCGCACGTATCAAATTCGGATGAATGCACAGAATTGACCGGTAACATGCTGCTGGATGTGTCTCAAATGTATACGGTAGCGATATTTATCACTAGTGATGACTGTGAAAGGTTCATAACATGGAAGGTAGGGAGTCTGCATTTGATGATATATTATGCGCTATAGCCACATGGTATGTATTTGATAGGAGTCATTAAAATAAATGAATATGGCTCCAGACGTCTAATCAGTGATCGATAGCGTATCCAATCCGGCTTCAGACAAGTAACTAATGTAGGAACGAAAGATAATGAACCGCAAGACTAAATATTTTACTTGGAGCATCAATAAAGTAGCAACTGAAGAAATTCGGGCCGTAGTTTTCTAGGTTGCTATAGCAGAATGGATTCACAGGAATTTCACAAGATTGTTTGATCTACAGCCAACTAATGTATGAGTCAGGCCGAAAGCGAAAAAAATTGAAACCCCAGAGCTGGTGGGATCGAGGGGTTAAGAGAGCCACAGAGAAATATCGAAATATGTGAAAGCTTCCAGGAGCCTTGAAATTTTATGCGGAGGGGAAAAACAAGGGTTCACATTAAGCGAAAAATGAGATGAATTCCCAAATTGTAGAACGAAACCATTCTTTTTTTTTTTTTTGTCAAAGGGAGAATAGAAGAAAGTTTGCTAGCAGTCTTCAGGAATAAGCAAAAATCTTTAAAATCACAAAATGCTCTCGACATCTCAACTGCTAGAGTAATCAGACCAGCCTAGTTCAAGGTTCATAATTACAACTCAGGGCAGATGGCTGGGCTTAGAAGATAAAATGAAACATAGAAATAGTGATGACAAAACGAAATCTCAGGAGTTTTCTATCGGAGAAAAACAGATCGGTTAGCACAATGGTATTACTTAGGCAATGGAATGGAAAGTAGCAAAATTCTTTAGAAGAAGGTTCTATGTATTTTGTAAAAGGTCGTGAGTGGCATCGCAATTAGGTTATAAAGAAATTGGGCTCAAAATAAGAAGCGAACATAACGTAGGTGGAGTGCTAACTGTCGGTGAGTGATCAAGCCTCAATAAATTAACACTAAGGAAGATGCGTCTCATTTTAACAAGGGAAGAAAGCCGACAGAAACAACCACAGTCATATAAAAAGCAGGTAACTATTTTATAAAGGACATAATGTAGGCTTGATTGGATAACGACAGTGAGATAGGAGAACTGCAAAGCGGATTCCAAAAAAAAACAAAGCGAGTTAGAGGACAATCTGTTCTCACTGACTAAGGGTACCGAAGTGAAGAAAAGAAATGCCGGTCCCTATGAGTAGCTTTTCTGAATATTAAGGAAGCATGCGACAGTGGAGTTCGAGGGTTTCTAGGACACACTGCAGGTGGAAGCTGGAGTTACTATTCTTTTAAAATAAATCGTTAAAAGTAAAAAGAGTAAAACATCAGCTTATAGACAAGGACGTTCTTGTCACCTTTGTTTTCTTTGAATCAGCTACAAGGACTGAATGCCAAACCAGAGAACACTGCACTAGTCCCCAAACGTTTTCTTCAATTAAGAAGCATAGATTAAACAGTCATTACTAGGATTGAGACACATGGATAATAGAGACACATGGATAACAGACATCTGTGGTACAAGGAGAGATTAGATCCGAAGTTTGGAAACAATGAGCTCTAAAGGTTTTTATTGATATAGAGGGCGACGACCACATAATATATGATAGCAGGGTGAAGCTGGTAGATAAGTACAAGTAGCTTAGAATGTAGAGAAATAATCAAGCAGGACCCTAACAGATTAAAATATGAATCGGCTAAATATAGCATCAATGCAGAGGTGATGAAAAATATCGCACTGTGGAATTTAAAGAGTTCAGAAATAGTACTGCCAAACTGAAAAATAATTATAAACGATATTGTTTCCAAAATCTAATTTCAACCAGGTTATTTCGCTATTAAACCAAAGATATCAAACGACTTGCTGTTATAGCTGTGGAGTGCACGATACATCGTAAGGCTTCATTACAGTATATACCTCAGACTGATTATATAAACACGAATGATAATTTATAGGGCACGCAATATGTCATGCGTTCATATGATAAATCAAGCAGATATGTGGATTTATAATGCACAGCTGGCCCTAGATACAAATTATTCACCCACTGCAACGTTTAAAATTTTAATTGCTATAATGAAGAACGCAATGGGTAGGCGTCGAGAAATTTGCAAAGGCGTGGTTGTAGTTACTCCGACATTTACCAATGCGCTCCAGTCCATAATATCAGAGAATCGATCCCGATTAGAAATTAAGCATAATGGAAACAAGGATTGCGTTGAGCGCATGGAAATACCGCGGATCTGGGGGACAAAGAGACATCGGACGGCCATCATTCTAAGGTAGGGAATCAAGCAGCAAAATGAAATTGAAGCAGCGACTGAGAGAAATTCAGGAAACGTGGTAGGCTGAGCAAGTTACACGTCGCCTGTACTTGCGGAACGTCGACACGAAATTAAGTATACTAGCTCAATAATTGAAAAGCTAATTGTCAATATAGATAAGATTAAAGAAACACGAACAGGTCTGCGAAAAACTAATACAGAAAAACCCAGCACAATGTGACAACGAAACACTTGATGTAGTTGTTTTGCTGAGAACATCCACAGTATTTAAGCAGGAAATAACCACAGAAAATATCCAATATTATTTGGGGATGGCTCTCTGTTGTGCGAAGGTGGGGGGTACTTACTAACTCGGACGTATCGAGTCAAGCCTACCAAAAGATACGTTATCCACTGGATGTTGAGAGGAAGAGAAACAAATGAACATTTGATAATTTTGTGTTAAGGGTTCCACCCCGAATTTACAGGCAAGAAGGATGATTTAACAAAATATTGAAGTTAAAAGATGGCGAAATAAATGTACACACTTAATGATTAGCGACAATCAAACAGTAAGTATTCTATTTTTGGCTAACTGAGGCATGCGCAAGTGCAAAATAACCTGGCAGCACTGCAAGACCTGCACTGAAGAAATTCGAAAGTGCGAGCATTTTTGCTGTTGTTGTGACAGTACATGAGTAATTTATTTTTATTCTTTTTACATGTAATATTCGATATTTTTATTCTTTTTTATCTTCCATTTCCCTCACACTCTCAGCGTCTTTCGATAAACATGAATTATGGACACTTTCGCAGGACGTCGGCGTACAGTAGTGCTTAGCGCGCTCGGCTGAGACGCGGAAGGATGATGGTTTGATTCCTGGCGTGGATATTTTTTAAGTAGCAGGTAATAAGAACACGTTGTGATGACACGCTCTGGTGACACGCACTGACGGCAAGCTGGTATTACGCCACTAATTAGCCAAGATCTAATTTCGCATTAACACAGAAATTCACGGCTAGTTGGCCTGCTCCGCCACTGCCTTATTCAAATAGTTCCGCCTTTCCATTCAGTCGTATTTCCAGTCAACAATCCGCCTGGCCAACCACATACCCTGTCCGTCCGTCAGTTTCTCCCTCCCTCTTTCTACTCGTCCGTTCGTCCGTCCATCCATAGACTTTCGATGTGCACAGTCACAGCAGTACAGTCGTGAGCAGCCTTGCCTAGAGCGCACCGACGGCGTTTTGCGGAGCAAGTCAGCGACATCTAACGTTAGGCTATGGGTTCGAGCTATGCGTCCCGTGCGCATGCGCGGCAAATCAGAAGGATGCCTCCTCATCACTTCCTTATCCAGCCCCCGCCTTGGGAGTACGTTTCTTGCCGCTAGGGTCGCATTGCCTGCATTTGTGATACGGTGCCTCGATGCGCGCCCGCTGTCCGAGGCACCCTAATTTGTTAAGTTGTTATGGTTGCCAGATCGTCGCGATGACGCCGTGTTTATCGAGTGTAACGAGATGGCCAGGCAAGCGTGACTGATAGCGGGTTAATACGCGTTCCTGCATACGCACCACTCACCGCCTCTCTACTTTATCGTGCAGGAATTAAAGTTCCTATATCTGCAGGGATACCAAATGCTTTGTCCATTATAGCTGATAACCCGGCCCAAAGACAAGCCCTCAAGCGAGACGCCTGCAGCGCATGGTGCGTGGTCGTAACCTTATGCGGACAGGACGAAAACATACACCTAGCAGCCAACCAGCCCCAATTATCGCTCTCTTTGCTATTATTTGTTTGAAACGGGCGATCATCCGTTATCACTTGCAATTGCTTCTGAGCTCAGTGATCACACGATATATCATTGCACTTGCCTAGCCGCTTCATGATTCGCGCGAAATGCGTTAGTTTTCAGGTCGCCGTTACATATCATTACGCGATCATTACGCCCTTACCTGGCGGCATGAAGCGCAATCGCTGAATGGAAACGAAGCCGAGAACCCACGAGCAGGCACTGCTTTATTTTGGCGGCGCATGAGCCCGGGACGCATAACTCAAACCCAGAGCCTAACGTTAGATGGCGCTGACTTGCTCCGCGGAGCACCGTCGGCGCGTTCGAGACAAGGCTGCTCACCACTGTACAGCGCTTCAGGTTATTTATATAGGACCGTCCCGGCACTTTTGTACTATCGATAAGTTTGTGAAACGCGTCCGGATCAGTCATTGTTCCGTAGACAAGCAATACCTGGTCTTTTGTTTGGAGACGAAAGAAGGATGGTGGGGGAAAATCAAGCCTCAGCGAGTGGACGGCGTGCCTATCTAGCTCGCCTGTATTCTGTCGCATCTAGGGTCATTTTGCGTTCGTACGCTCTGATTCACGGATATTTTTATGCCGGAAAGTTTTGTACGTTAAAAGTGTGACTTTACTCGACAAATTAATGTCCAGTGCCGGTTTAGGAACAACCTGTCTGTATTTTCGAACCGGTTTCCTCGAAGCGAGTGAGCGTCGCAGTGTTAAGCGGTATAGTATGCGTCTACGGAAAGCTGTGGTGTGCTGACTACGATAGGAGATAAAAGCGCAAAAGCTTAGAATAACGTCGGTGTTGATGTACTCACTAACTGTCCGGAGAGGACGGAAGCAGGTTACTCGCAGAGTAGGTAGTATTCTTAAGGTATAAAATTGATAACGACGGCAAGTAGCCTGTCTGCCCTCTGGCCTCAGCTGGCGTTTTGGGCGTGGCAGTCCGGAACATTAAAACGCCTGTCTTTCGACAAAATCTGAAAGGTGAATCGTGTCCCGCACAATCACGGGCGAAATTATGAGATGACGAACCGCTGTTTCAAAGCTGCCTCCGAGACATAAAGCGACGCCGTAAGTGCGTGGACGCTTAAGTGTGATTTGGTTAGTTTATAGGGTTTAACTTCTTAAAGCGACTCACGCTATGAAACACACCGTTCGAACACATGGGATTTTTTAACGTGCGCTAAAATCACGCAGCACACGGATGCTACTGCGTTTCGCCTCCATCGAAACGCAGCCGCCGAGGTCGGGACCGAACCCGGAAACTCTGACACAGTATTCGGGCATCTTAACAGCTGTACTACCGCGGCGGGGCAGACGCTGAAGTGACTACACTTGAATCAGCGAGTGCGATAACTAGGTGCATGCGCGTCGCCTTGCTGGACGCTATTTTTGCGTGAAGTGCTGGGTATTCAGTGCTGGGGCACGGGTGGTTGATTTTCAGTGTTCGCGCTGCTCGACCCGTGCGGCCGTCGTGCTCGCTGATTCGGTAGCGAGAACAGCGCGCGTTCACGGGGTCACGGGGCTTGCCACCTTTATACCCACGTCTTTTAGAAAAAAATAGGAACCTGGTCTGTTCTTTCTTTAGAGAATCATTTCAAATTTCTTGCTTGCGATAGACGCCGCATTTCTGCAAGCTTCCTACGCGACAAAGACCTCTCTCTTCAAAGAAACTCTGTCGGTATGCTTCGACTGTCAGCACTAGCGTGCATCGCAACCTGTACATAGTTATAGTGCCGGCTTAAAGCGTCAAATGTAGAAAGATGGGCAGACTGTTCAGGCAACATTCTTTGCCGAAACAAAACATGGAACGAGAAACAAACTACGCATCACTGGCAAAGCAACAATTCTTATAACTTAGAAAAATCGCTGTACTTCGAAACAGTGTACGCAGTACTGAGAAAAATCAATTCGTATAGGGAATGAACCACATCTAGTCGGTGCGAAGCATTCCCATGGACCTTTTTATAAGAATACATGTACCTCAGAAAGGAGTCATATGCTCCCTGTGGGAAAGATCACATGCACGTCCACGGTGCTCAGTGTTCAGCAGTGTGTCGTACAGCCTGTCAATTCTTCAAGAGTACCGCGCGAGCGTCGCCTTCCCGGCGCAGCTACGCCGGGAAACGCAGGAAATACCAAGGCAAGCGAGGGAAAGGGCATGCCCACAATTCCTGCTGCTGCAGTGAGCTTCATCTGCTAGGCTGTTCTGATTAGTATGAAGCAGCCCCTGCCGCAATTAGCTCGTAGGCATCGGTACGCGCAGAAGCTGTCAGTACTAGTTTTCATCCGCTATATGTGCATATATTGCGAAAAATATCTTGAAAATATACACATTTGAAATAAAAAAAACCCAACATGCCCAATAATTTCTTGCAGTCATTATATTGGCCAAAATATTGTCGAGGACATGAAATATCGTAAACTTGATTGTTTCCAAAATACACCTTCTCGCGAAAGTACCTGCAGATGGAAGCAGGGACAAGTAATATGTCTGATGTTACAAGTTAGCACCAATCGAAGCCACAAGCATACATCAGTTAGAACAAGAGCTCGAAGAACACGGGCATGAAACGTAATTCAAGGGGTTGCTTCCGACGGGGCTGAACAGCCAAGCAGACTGCACTCGCTCCAACAGCATGATTACGCCCCCTTGCTCGTTCTATCTCCCAATTTCCGCTCTGCTCGGGCTCAGTGCCGCTACACCGGACAGTCGACGCTCGCGCGGCACTTGAACAATTAACAGGCCGTACATGCAACGGACAGAGCCACTTCGCCATATGTTGCACAGCAGACTCGAGTCGCAGAAATTTATTTATGCACAGTACGAGAACAACTTCGACGTTCTAGACATCGTGTTTGGTGCCGTCGGCACTGACCGCGATTGGCTCGTCAAAGTGACGATCGGCACAAGAGAGGTGTCAGTGAAGGTAGATACAGGATGTCAAGCGAACCTAATTACACTCTCAATGACCTCAAGCTGAGTGACGGCCCCCTAAAATCCGGCATGGTAACTATGAGCTAATAATGGTGGCATCATTAAGCATTGCGACGTAGTCTCGGCAACTGTCATGACCGGTGACCGAAACATCTCCATCGGCTTTCTTCGTGGTAAATAAGGATCACTTGGCTATTCTGGGACTTGACGCGGGCGAACGCCTTCGGCTACTTCATCTACACGTCGGGACCGTCACGGCAAGCAATGACGTCTTTTAAGAATTCCTCAGCTCTTAAAGTAACGGGACACATCCACCGCGAGTACAAAATAGTGCTACAAGAAGACCCTATCCCAATTCTACAGCTTGCGCAGGGGATTCCGTTGGCGCTGCAGCAACCACTTCGGATGAGCTGACGCGTGTATGACGCGAGAGCATATCGTTCCAAAAGTCAGTGAGCCAACGGACTGGGTAAGCCTTTCTGTCTTGTTCGGAAGATGCAACGTACGTGTTTGCATAGACCTGA
>JAJIZL010029817.1:135359-151859 GCA_023969395.1 Amblyomma maculatum
ACTTTCCGCCAATAGAAGTACGTCCATGGAAGAGCACCACCCCCGCCCCCCCCCCCCCAGAAGACATCGAGGCTGAACTTACACGCGCGAAGTTCTTCCTCGTCTTGACGCCGGCTTCCATCAACTTCCGCTAGATGAATTTTCATCACAAATGTGCACGGTTGCCGCACCCTTTGGTCGCTACCTTTTCCTTCCATCAGCCGTTCGGCACTGCAACGGCTAGCGAATTATTTCAGAAGGTGTAAAACGAGACCTTTGATTACATGCCAGGCGTATGCACGCGTGTACGTGGGCGACGTGCTGATTTGAGAAACTGATAAGGTGGAGTATGCCACGCGCTGCTTGGCGCTCTGAGAACAGCGCAGTCAGCGCGAGGGACGTCCAATGCACAAAAATACAAGTACGGTGCGTAAGAGATAAACTTTCTGGGCAATATTATCAGTGCCATAGGAGACAGCCGAAATCTCGCCCTAGTTGCCAGTCTAGTGCAGATGCCAAAGCGCGATAAAAGGCTCCTTTCATGCTTCTTTTATTGGACAAACTTTCCGCCAATAGAAGTACGTTCATGGTAGTCGACAACCGCTGGGGGCGCCGTAACAGATCTGCAACACCAATTCGTCTACATCTGTCCGGAACCCCACTTCAGGAAAGTACGACAGCAGAAATATTAGGTTTGAAAATTTGTTATCAGGAACCAGAACTTCATGGCTGCTGCGCTCAAAAACAGGCGATCTGCAGTCTCGGGATCTGATCAGACGCATTACAGCAAAAACGGGCGGCGCCCGCTCAAATGTTGCACAAAACTTGATGCGGGCAGTTGTGCAGCCGCCCCTTGTTTATGATGAAACATTTGAACGTTTTACAAGGGCACAACGGGATCGCCTTGAAGCTATAAATCGATGCTGATGAAGCAACATTTATTGGGCCTGAAATAAATTCGTGGTGCACGCAGGCCCCAGATGGGGTGGTTCCCTAGTTGCGGTACCTATATGTTCCCAACATCTCCTGGCCCCTGCCCGTTACTGCCAGCTGAATCAACAGGGCGGGGCTGGATAACGAGGTCTCCCATTGCTCAAGCGGTTGGGGGTATCAAGAGGCCATGAGATTTTCACCTGCCTTCCTCGTATCACCGCAATCGTGGCGCTCCAAAACAAACGCGAAGTTGAACACAATAGATGAACTGGTACAGCAACGACGTTATGCTACCAGGCTTGCGTCACCCTCTCTCACGCAATATGTACTCTCAGGGCTTGTTTCGTCGCATTCCATTCTACCGCCACCAATGCCAGTTTGTTCTCCTTGCCGTTCTGTACAGCTGAATGATAACAAGCCAGCGGATTTACGATGACCAAAAATACAGGAATCGGCATCGTCACTTCGCGGCCGAATTATAGCACAAGATGCCCGCTGGCTATACAAGGTTCCATCGTAATTAACGTTGATGCAAGGATCCATGCCTGCGAAGTGACAACTGCAGTTTACTACCCTTGCAAGTCGGCACTGAATAAGACATCAAGATTCCATTTACCGGAACCTCCACCTTTGTTGAGCGCAGCTGCTTTCTGTTCAAGGGCCTTTCGCTCCTTGACCGCGATTCCTATGCTTCTCACGGCTCGTATTGTCACGTACCGATGTCCTTCAGATGACAAAGCTACTTAGACGCGTCAGAGGCAGCGCAGAAATCTGTCAAAATGTGCGTTGTCTAGCGGCAGGAATTCTGCAGCCAATTCGTATTAAATGGATTTCACGTGATCTGAGTTTCCAAAGCTATACGCTTTCTGCTATCCGCCATTGCTCCCCAACCTCGTCCTCACCAAAGCTCTGGAAATTCGATAATGCCCCCCTCCTTTTAACAAGAAAGGAGCACCTCCAACACTGTACACATGCAATCATACCTCCGTGTGCGGTAAGCCTGTTCTGTGGTCTAACTCATGGAACGGAGGTTGCACTTCGAAGAGTTCAAGTTGAGGTTGTCATAACACCTGCAGTGATTCGAAAGCGGCCTTAGTTTTGAGATTTGTATCCACAGCCTGGGTGTCCCGTCTGCAAGTCTCAAGATTCTGGAACCGACATCCACCATCTACTGCAGGAATGTTCAGCGCTGAAGTCGACGCCGATCCGATACCTCATGGCAGCTTGTCTCTCCCCCTTAATACGTCGTCATATGCCGCTTGGACGTAGGGACAGCATCATCGTTCACTCCTGGACTTCAATGATTCATCCAACCTTTTTTGACTTATTTGACCATACCCTTCGTCTTTCATAACATAGTTTTACACCGCGAGGCCAAAAACATTGCAAAAAGATGAAAAGCTTGCAGTTCAGAGGTTTCTAGTCGTTTTTAAATACTTCAACCAATACTTGCCATCACTTGGCTAGAAAAAGGCAGCGTTGTGATCTTTTATCGAGCAGCAAGCCGTATTTGACTGGACACAGCATCATGATGAAGTGGAGAGACATATAAGGATTACTAAGCGAGAATCTGTTACTTACTTTTTGATCCAGGCGGGTAAACAAAAAAGAAGTCAGAAGGTCCCCAGAGCGGTATTGGATCTCCTCTTCTGCAGATATACGAGAACGGCTCGAGGCTAGCAGCTTATGCATTTAAAGCTCTGATAGATACGGAGCAACAATATTCTCAGATAGAAAAGGAGGGTCCTGCTATTTTATTTGGTTGTGAGTTCTTCCACTTCATTTATGAGAGGTCAATCCTACTTGGAAATCACCATAGGCCTCTGATTCATATTGCCAAGGATGCTTTTGCCGATATACCACCCTGGGAGAACAATGTTTACCTAAGACTTCTGAAGTATGATCACAACCTGCTGTTTGTTCCCGGAAAACGGATTGAGCAGGAGGACATTTTAACATCGACAGCAGATGGCACTGGCGACATCACTGCGGCGGACACAGACTACGTCAATGTTTATGTCATCAGCGTCATGGCAGCACCCGTAAGTGAAAATATAATGGCTCGGCTAGCACAGCATATAGCGTTAGATCTACACTTGAAGATTGTCCTGCAGTATTACGGAAGGAAAACATATGACAGGAAAGCTTATACCGGTGGCTTTTGAGCTGTCGGTAATGAGCAGAATAATATTGAAAAAGGAAAAAGGTTGTGTTTCCCGCAAGTAAGTGGCCAGAAATTCTCAAACGTATGCATGAGGTTCATCTCGATACAAATGAATGCAAATCAAGAGCATGACAGCTGCTTTATACTTCAGGCCTCGCTTGTGGCATTGAAACCCTAATTCAAAAAAGCGTAGTTTGTAGACGGTTGCATATAGCCGACCTTCAGAACCACTACTGATGCGTCCAACCTTGACTACCGCATGGTTTCGCATTCGAGTAGATTTATTAAAGTACGCCGGCAGATACTACGTATGTGCGTAGTATCAAACTTCCCAGAAGTCGAGTTGCTGCACGAGACCATGGCTACTTCGGTAATCCAAAAGCTAGGTGGAGGCTTTGCATATTACGGCATCCCCGACGAGGTACGCACGGACAACGGGGCCCTGGTTTCCTGTCGCGGATTCGCACAGTTCGCGAAAGCCTACCGTTTAAGTCACGTCACTTCATGTCGAGTTCACAGTTTACGAGGTCATATCGTCTGGCTGAAAAACGAGTGCAAATTGTTAAGACGATCTTTGAAAAAAAATTAGAGGCTAAGGAGGGATGGTCGGTTTCCAGGTGACCTCCTTCAAGGACGCCACCTGCGGACATCACTGCCTGACCTTCGCGAACAACCAATCGTGGAGGTGACGAAGCACGAATAGACAAGCATCAATCCCGCACCCCTCTAGCGCCTGCACAAGGATGACGTGGTAGGCATAAATAAGGGCGCATGGTCACGCAAGGCCAGAGTGTTAGGACTAGCAGAGCCGAGGTCCTATTATTATCAGCAGACAGACGATAAGCAGCCACAGCGAAACCGCCAGCTATTGCTGAGAACGAAAGTTACTTCCACCGCGAAGCATCGAAGGATGAATCGAGTGACATCTCAGATGATGACGCTATCATATGGGCTGTGCTGTTGTCTACAAGAAACATTTCGGCAATAAACGTGTTACTGCCTGCGATAGCATTGAGGCCGCCGTCGTGAATCTTAAGATCACAGAGGAAATATAGACAACTGGAACGCTCGGGCTACACGAAGAACTTGGAACAATTCAGCAAGTGACGACGAAAGGTTCCAAAGTGAACTCTTCATTCAGGAGGGGGATGTATCAAATCTGATTGTGCATGAGTTTACCTTTGCTTCCAAGCCTAAACGTTCCGACGTTTCTTGATAACTGTTAATCCCAACGGTACTTTTCCTTTCACACTAACCTTCTCGCCTGAAGTAGATCATATACGACGCAATAAACGATTGCTGATAATCAATCCCTCGATACGAACTGGCGTTCATCACTCTGTCAGTCACCATGAGAGATACAGGTGTGACGCCGGCTTTTCTGGAGATCGTGACAGCTAGCACATTACACGAGCGTAGGGTGCCTCGGTAGTTCCGCGTCTGAACGGCAGCGCTACTATCGAGGCGCCCTACGCGAGAACAGCTGTAGAGTTCAAATTTTGGCAATAAATTGTCATAAGTATATCACCCATGTTTTCAGCACAAGCACACGTGTAAACAGTGGAAAAATGTTTCTACATTATCAAGCTCATAGTACTATGTTTAAGCACCAAATTTATTGTAATCAAATTTGCCACCTGAGAGTATCAAATTTGGTACTGAATAGTCCGAATGTGGAAACGTTTCTTGCTGTTTCGAGGGCGTTGTGTGTTTAAAGTTTGCGATGTGTTCGTGCAGTACATACAAGTATTGTAACACATGCTTGATTGTATCATTACTGTGCGTATGCAGTTGTCTTTATGTATTACATTATTTCATTTTATTGTGTTATATTGGGGTCGTCCCTGCATGGTGTCAAGCAAGTCTGTTATATTGTCACGTGGTGTTGACAAGGCCATGGACACCAAAAAGGCACCGCGTGATAGTACTGAAATGAACCCTTTTTCTAGGCTGACTTGCACCCGCAAAAGAACTAAGCAACACGGTGGTGACGGTAGCATGAAACGTGAACTCTGGTCATCGAACTAAGAAAATTCCCGCCGCACCCATCAACGCTAAATTAAAAGGCACCGAAAAAACATCTAGACAAAGCCGCAAATGATTACTAGCTTAACCTGGAACAATGTAAAAACACACGCGAGGAGCTGAAATCTTCGCGAGACCTTTCGGTGCTTATTGCGCAACAAAGAAAATGATAAGGCTGCGTCTCGCGACAAAGAGCATGAAGAAACAAGGAATAAAGAATCGTCTCGTGCGCTGCAATCAGTGATAAGACAGCATGCCGGCAGCTGTCGACAGAATAAAGCTATCAGTGATTCGCAGCATTATTCCCCCCTTATAGAAACATCGCCTCGATGTATCAAAATAGACAGGAGTTAACATAAACGTTGGAAATTAAACAGGAGGAGACAGGGCGTGTCATACAGCTTGAGGAATACAACATGCACAACTGCTGGGTGCCCGCGGCGGCGCTGGGATGCTGTCGGGCCGTCGGGAGTGACATCGTAGTCTAATTGTCCTACTCGACGAAGCACCTTGTAGGGGCTGAAGTATCGGCGTAAAAGCTTTTTGCTGAGTCCACGGCGGCGAATCGACGTCAAAACCCAGATGATCTCTCTGCTTGTACTCAGCATCGCGTTGTCGTAAGTTGTAACGTCGGGCGGCGGTTCGCTGCTGATCTCTAATGCGCATTCGGGCGAGCCTTGGTGCTTCTTTTGCACATTGAAGATTAGCGGCAAAGCGATGTTTTCTTCGTCTGGGACGTGCGGTAGCATTGCGTGTAGTGTTGTGGGCTCTCTGCCACACGAAATACTAAACAGAATCGCCCTGGTTGTCTCCTTGGCGGCGGGGCTACACGCGAAAATCACTAAGGCAGGATGGAATCCCATGTTTTGGTGTTCGGCATCGACTTACATGGCAATCATGTCCGCAATCGTTTTGTTGATATTTGTTGAGACACTTCGTAAGTCAGTTTGTGAGATAATGTTCCACCGTTGTTCGTCGGTGGCTTGTATGGCTGTATTCCAGGGCAGCTTGCATCAGCTCCGTCGTGAATGCCGTCCCCCCGTCTGAGAGGAGCACTTCTGGAGCGCCGTGTCACAAGAGAATTTGTTCGACGAGAAATGAAATATGGCTTAGCTCTGCTATGCCTTGATATATGTAGCGAAAAGCAGCGACTACCCCAGGATCAGA
This sequence comes from Amblyomma maculatum, assembly GCA_023969395.1. NCBI lineage: Eukaryota > Metazoa > Arthropoda > Arachnida > Ixodida > Ixodidae > Amblyomma > Amblyomma maculatum. Next base: position 141,628 of record JAJIZL010029817.1, read on the forward strand.
AGAAGTTTTTTCTCAATCTTCTGCGCCGTTCTCCAGCAGCAAAACTCTCCTTGGCTTCCATGTCGAGCGCGTCTAAGTTCACCGGCGTTATATAATTCGTTTACAGGAAAGGAACGGGGCAGCATCTGTCACTCGCGGAAGGCAGTAAGCGCCGCCCGGCGGCGTTGGAGCGCACTTGTTCCCGCTAGGTCCTCATAGCTGATGGCAAATGGGTGACGTCACATCCTTGACGTCACTCTAATTGAGCGACTTAACTATATTAGTCTCTGGTACTTTCAAATCGCACGCCAATCGCAGGTAAGTGGGCGTGGGGACAGCGTCGTAATGTGGCTGTTTCACAGCGCGCGTTTCTTCGTGCAAATAATGGCAGTCTTTGAACTCAGTGACGGATCTAGGGCGCCAGCTGATACCATCCCGGCTGCGCCTGTGACTGCCGACGGTCAAGTTGACAGCGTGGACCACGACCAGTACTGGAAACCCTGCTTTACCATAGCTCCATCGCATAAGCCCTGCGCATCGTCCACGACATCACCTTCCTGCCTGGATGAAAATGGACGGCAGTGGCCTGCGCTTTTCAGTGGGCGTGGGGACAGTGTCGTCATTCGGCTGTTTCACAGCGTGCGTTTCTTCGTGCAGGTTGGTAATGTTTCCATGTTCGCTAAGAAATCGAGCAATAGGTGTCTGCTGCTGTTCCCACGCCCGGGAATGCTATTGCTTTTACTTGTCCAGTGCTTCGATGTTTCTACACAACTGCTTTTGGTGTCGGGGGATATTGAACTTATCACTGGATCTGGAAAGGGCGCTGGTGTTGTCACGCGGTCCAGAGCCGGCACTGTTGATAATTCTTTGCAGAAACAGCTTACCCAGTCGAAAAAAACTACAGAACATATTCTGATGTTACGACAGAATTTCTGTGCGGTTTTTGACGGGAAACCTGTTGTCACAACAGAACATTCTGTAGTAACATCAGAAAGGTCTACAGTTACAACATAAAGCTGCTGCAGAACTACAGACAACAGAAATATACTACAGAAAAACTACAGAACTACCGAAAAGTCTGATGGTTACGACAAAACTACAGGATATTTTGTCGCATTTTTGACAGTTCTATAGTTTTGTTCTACTGGGTAATGACATGTTGACGCTATTAGAAGGCGTTAGTTCAAGGACCGCTAAAATGGAGTTAGAGCAATCGCACTTAATAGCCTCTATAAATGAAATGAAACTAAATCAGGAATATATGATTTGAAGTACTGCCGATATTGACGCAAAACTATCGGCAGTCGAATTCAAATCATCTGCCAGTGATGGTGCCCATGAGGAATTGCGCAGTTTGCGTGAGCTAACGGATAAGTTTGTCAATGAAAATAACAAGATAAGCTGGAAGACAGGCAGCGAAGGGACAATCTTCTGTTCTATGGTATACCCGACAGTATGTCCGAAACATGAGATGAATCGGAAGAAAATTTATTGAACCTAGTTTCAGGTGCTTTGTTCCTGTTCTTACAAAGGACGTGGTTGAACGAGTTCACAGGTTTGGCGTTTTCTCTGACAAAAAATGTAGTCCGATTGTTGTGAAGTTCATGTCTTTCAAAACAAAACAACAAATCCTAGTCCAGTCCGCCAAACTTAAAGATAAAAAGGTGACTCTAAGTGAAGATTATCCTTTGCAGACAAGAGTGGCCAGGAAGAAGCTTCTGCAGTTCACGAAGGAGGCTGACTTGAAGTATAAGCTGAGGTAGTATAATAAATTGTTTAGTAATGAAATGCTGCGGCTATGACCCTATTCATGGTAGCGTTTTTGAGCAAGCTGACCCACCGGGATCTTTATCGGCCCCTCACCAAGATTCAGCTCGTGCTACGCCTATCTCGCCACGGGTTTCACCATAGCGGTGCGGAAGGGGCAGTGGACGGACGCCTTGTGATAAGACAGCACTATCATTTCTTTTTAAAAACGTAAGAAGTATAATACCTAAGCGGGAAGATCTAAACTGTCATTGATTCACGTGATGCCGATGTTGTATTATTGACAGAAACGTGGCTTTCTGCTAAGATAGAGAGCAGGGAACTGTTTCATTGCAAGAAGCTTTACAATGTTTATCTTTCTGATAGAGGTGAAAGAAGTGGAGGAGGTGTCCTAATAGCCATCGCCGATAATATCGTGTCTTCCCCATTATTCTTCCATTATTCTAGGAATATGCTACCGTTCCCCGTCTTCATGCGCATCTTTCGTTGATGACTTGCATGATGCTCTGAACATGATCTCAGTACGTTATCCGGGTGCGCCGCTCCTTCTAGCTGGTGACTTCAATTATCCCAGTATCGTGCGGGCTAATACATTGCCTTATCCTTGCCCCTTTTCCACTGAATGCAACAACTTTTTGCGAACCTGTTTTAACGTCAACCTCTTACAGTTGGTTACTAAAACAACTTTAACCACGCCAGTTTTCATCTAATGTATTAGACCTTGTACTAACTAACGCGAGGGATCTTATCTCGTCTATCTCATATTTACCTGGTCTTAGTGATCACTCCTTGCTTCACTTCGATGTAAAGATTCATATTCCTAATCGCCGCAGCCATTTCAAGTCTATTAGAGATTACAAAAAGGGCCTACTATGATGCCATTAATCATGAACAAGCTCTTTTTTTTGAACAATTATTTACAAGAATTTTCACAGCGTTCTGTTGACACTAACTGGCAGTTGTTTAGGGACAATGTTGAAAGTCTCGCTGATAAATTAGTGCCGCTAAGACATTTGCGGTGCAATTACCAATCTCCATGGTTTAGCAACACTTCAAAAAAGGCTATCCAACAAGAAAAAAGGTTTGTTTCGCTTTCCCTCATTATCAACCTCCCAACAACGTTAGAATGCCTACCTTTCTACGGCCGCTGAGTACAAACTAGCTGTAAAAAACTAAAAACCCCTTCTTTAACACTACCTTGCCTGCTCTACTGATTAATCATCGTGGATAGTTTTGGAACACTGTCAACCAGAAAGATAAATCATCAATACTACTTCGATCTTCTGACGGTGTTGGATTTTCACCTAACGAATGTGCGAGTGTTCTTATTAGTGTTTTTGTTAGTGCTTTTTCTGACAATGTTTCCCCTACCAATCGTGAGTGTCCTGTTCTTGATGCTTTTCCCATGGATCCAATTTTTTTTATAAAACTGGTATTCTGAGAATAATTGAAAACCTTAAGATTTCCTCTTCCTGTGGCGTCGATAATACTATTTCCAAATTCTTTGTTAATACAAAGATGTACACTTCAGTTACCAAATTATTTTACCAGTCTTTGTAAGCAGGTTGCATTCCCGATGACTGGAAAGTCGGCAAGGTGATTCCACTGCACAAGTCCAGAGATAAACATTGCCCTGATAACTTTCGCCCTGTATCGCTCACCAGCATTCCGTGTAAAATCATGGAACATGTCATCTATTCTCATCTTATTACCTTTTTGGAATCTAATCGCTTTTTCAGTAATGTCCAGCACGGTTTCCGTAAATTATTTTCATGCGAAACACAACTCATATGTTTCACAAATGACTTGCATTACATTCTAGATCGTGGGTATCAGGCTGGTTGTATATGAATTTTTCAAAAGCATTTGACAAGGTTTCTCATGAGCTTCTTTTCCTTCAACTAAAATGCCTTAACTCTGATTCCACATTACTTGCATGGTTGCATTCTTTCTTTTCTAATCAAAGTCAGTTCGTAACAGCCAATAACGTTAATTCAGATGCTTCGCCTGTTTTCTCTGGTGGGCCTCAGGGTTCTGTCCCTGGGCCCCTCCTTTTTGTCATTTATATAAACGACTTACCAACTAATATATTGTCTTCCGCTTGTATTTTTGCCGATGACTGTGTTATTTACCGCGAAATTATAGATGATAACGGCGTATCTGTTCCTCAGTCAGATATTCTTCAGTCAATGGTGTTCTTCAGTCAATGGTGTCGCCTGTGGAATATGAAGCTAAACATTACTAAATGCAAACATTTGCCCATTACTCGTCTGTCTAATACAGTCTACCTACCACATTAATGGCATCTCTTTTGAAACTGTGTCGTCTTATAAATATCTGGACATTCCCGTCTCTTCTAACAATTCGTGGAAAACCCATGTTGACTACATCCTAAATAATGCCAACCGCATTCTTGGATATCTTCGAAAAAATGTTTCATGTGCTCGAAGTTCATTAAAATTACTACTTTACAAAACATTGGTCCGCTCTAAATTAAACTATGCGGCATCGGTCTGGAACCCCGGGGTTGAATCTCTCATTTCTGACTTAGAATCTGTTCAAAACCGCGGTTGTCGTTTTATACTTTCCAACTATCATCGCACTAGTAGTGTTACTGCCATGAAAGTCAACCCTTCTCTCCCCCTTTTTTTTTCATCGCCGGTCAATAGCTTCTTTGTGTACTTTTCACAAGATTTATCATAATCTTTATCTTAAAGACAAGTTATTAAAAAGACCAACATATATTTCAGCATGCATCGATCACCACCATAAAGTTTGCATCCCCCCTTGTCACAAAAGATGTTTTCATAATTTATTCATACCTAGAACTTGTCAGCTGGAATCACCTTCCCCATAATATTGCTGAAATTACTGATGCTGTTGCCTTTCGAAATGCTGTTATAGATTTTATATAAGGTGTGCCTGTACTACTTTTAATTTATTATCTTCTGCTTTTTTGTGTCTCTTCGTATATGTTATACCCACTCTCCTCTGTAACGCCTGACGGCCCTGAGGGTAAAATAAATAAATAAATAAACAAGCTGATGTACAAACGGGTGCTGAAGGCCAGCTCCACCTGCCTTCGGAGGGAGAAACAAATTATCTCGACGCATAAACTCCAACTGAGAGCGACACACAAAAGTAGCAAAAGTTCTATGCACAGACTGTACTTTGTTTCTTGCACAATGCAACACCTGCAATACATATATAATCTTAGAAATCGGGAAGACTGCAAACTTGTGCTCGTGCAAATAGAGATAGCTCCCTGCTCATGAAGATCTCATGAATTATAAACAGCGTTTCACGACCCGGGACGTGGCATCGCTGAGATTCTAAGATCTCATCAGGTAGGCGACAAACCCAGGCATGGATGAGTAGGGAGCTGTCTATAATGCACAAGCACAAATTTGCAATGTCTTTCTGATGACATCTGAGATGTGTTCCTGTGTAGCCAAAGTGAGAGCTCGATGCTGGTGTAACTGTGTATTGACAGGTTGCGGTATGCGATCAGGTTAAATTGCTCGAAGTATTTTCATGCAATAAAGAAAAAAAACCCGGTGCGTGGTACAGCGGTAAAGAGCTCGGTTGGGGATCCAAGCGATGGAGGTTCAATTCCGGGAAGGAGGCAATTTATTTTATTGAGCAGTCGCACACTTTTTAAGCGTTGCTAGTCAACGCCGGTAGAGTTTAGCGAGGGGACTGCGCTGCTCGCTTTGGCTGTGACGTCACTCGGTTGTGGCATACGGCATACGCGAAGCTCGGCTCTACCCTTGTAGTGAAGCTTTTCACTTCAAAAGTTCGCGACATCTCCCCCGGTACCATTGGGCAGTGCCTTTGTTCGGCGTAGCAGGTAACGTAGTCAGTGACAACGATCATCCACTTGTTACCACTAGATGAAGTCAGAAAGGGGCGAGCAGATCCATCCCAATTTGTTGAAAGGATTTCAATGCGGGCGGTATGGGGTTCAGTAGCCCAGGTCTGATCGGGGATGTCTTGCGCCGCTGGCACTCACGCACGTTTTCACGTAATGGGCAACGTCGGCAGGTAACTGCTCTTAAATCTGATGCAACTTGCGCGACATCCCGATGTGCCCCGCTGTCGGCTCATTGTGGAAGGCCTGCGAAATTACTTTTCGGAGTTCGTTAGTCACGAGGAGGTACAGTCATGGACAAAATTTTGCGAGATGCCGGAGCACCGTTTTAAAACTGCGTTGGCGTCACTAGGCGGCGATATGATAGCGCCGAGGTTACGCTGGGTGATGCCTATGCGCATGCGCGTCCTATATCTCGCCCGCTGGCCTGTCTTATAGCTCGTTTTGCTTGGACAGACGCTTTTTCTGAGCTTGTCTGCAGGCGGCCGCTTTTCGCCATTTGCACTCGTCAGCCGCAGTAGACTGCACGCATTCCGGTACCTGTGATGACGGGCACATTCAATGAGCCCGTCGCATTTAAGCCTGGTTTTTAAGGTGAAAACTCCCAGTTTTTTTAATCGTAACCCTAATCGTTGACAAAGCAGCTGATAGCAGACTACAACGAACTGTTTCCAAAAACCCCGGCCTCACTCTCAGGAAAAAAGATGATTAGCGATAGGAAAAAAGCGCTTTATTTCCTTATATAACAGGGTCAAATATGATCGGCACCAGGAAAGCTTCAATCATCGCAGTCACCGGGCCGCGCTCTGAGTACGGAGGCTCACGAACGCGAGCGGCGAAAAGAGGCCGTCCGCGGCCAAGCCATGGTAGAAGAGATCGGAAAAAGCAGCTGCTCATGCGAAACAATCTATCAGGTTGGCAAACGAGCGTGTATAGGACGCGCATGCTTTATTCATCACCCAATGTAACCTCGATGGTATCATATGCAGCCTAGTGACGCCAAGGCAGTTTTAAAATGGTGCTTCGGCATCCCGCAAAATTTTGTCCATGACTGTACGTAGTCCTTTTGAGCACAAAGTTATTCTTCATGAGGACGCCGTCTCGCAATGCGTAGGACGGAAACTGACATCTGAACACAGCAGGAGGGGACGCGAGCTTTCCTTCTAAGTAGTCTGCTAGGTCTTTCAACTCAGGGTCCGAGCGTTGCTGTTGAGCGAATAACTGCTTCCGCTTATCGGTCCTAAGAAGGCATCGTTGTCGTCTTTTGGGGGGCGCGTTTTTAGGGGCCCGGGACCAGCAGTCTGCGTCGGAATGCTTGCAACCAGACTTGTAGATTATTGTAATGCCGAATTTTTGGAGACGCAAACTCTATCGCGCAAGGCGGCCGGATCAGCCCTTCAATTTGGCGAGCCAGCAGAACGCATGCTGATCGCTTACTACCTTCAATGATCGACTGTATAACTTCGAATCGAACTTCGACGTTACCCAGATGATCACGATGCAATCCTTTTTGGCCGTCGAGTAATATTCTTCGGATTTTGAGAGCGAACGGCTTGCGTACGCAATAACGTTATCATGTTATCATGTCCATCAGTTTTCAGAACCAAAACTGCGCCTAGACCAATGCTACTTGCGTCGGTATCAGTTTCTTTCTAGCCATTTTTGTCGAAGTACCCGGGAACAGGATGGGATTCGTAAGCGGCGCTAAGTTCCTTGAAGGCTTCTGCTTGCGGCATGGCGGAAGTAGAATGGTGGCGAAGGCTGGGCCCAAAAGCGGTTCAGCGGTACCGCAGCATAGACACAGGTCGGGGGGCCAACCACTCAGATTAAGAAATTATACTACAAATTAAAAAGTATCAGTCAACATAAAAAGAATAGGCGTTTTTATAACTTCGCTTGTCAATGAGGTAAGGTATTTTATAAATGCATTCGTAATTTTTTTTTTAATCTTGCAACACTCTTATCACCCCACCCCCTTGATGTTGCATCGGTCAGGAGGCGCTGCCAGAGGTAACCAAGGCAACGGAGATAACGAAGCTGACGAAGCACGAAACGGTTTCTTATCGCTGTCTGCTACTCGTCTGCTGTGGTGCGGGCCTTGGTGCGCCCGGGAAAGCTTGATTTAGTTCGCAAGTCTTAAAATGCCCCTTTTGCGAAGATTTCGACGTTCTTGCTGGTCGCTGCTCTGTCGCCGTTTGGTGAGATTTAATATCCCCTGCAGCAGTGTTTTTTTGCTTTCGTCCAATTCGTGGTGCGGGCAGTTCGAAGTCTTTTTGCAGAATTGTATTGCGCTTAGCGTTTTATCGCAAGATGAGCCCGCACAAAGTGAGGAAGCGATGCTCTGTGGCACGTTGTGACAGCGTGGACTCAACCGTCGGTGTCTTACCGCTTCCCGGCTGACTTTCACGGTGAGCAGATCTGGAGGTTGCACACAGACTCAATGTATGCTCTAATGCTCCTGTGTTAAGCACGTTTATTGATGCTAAAGCTGTCTGGACTGGTGCAACCTTGAAATTGCCTTGAAAACTGCTGTATACTTTCTGCCGAAGCATTTAAATGTGAAGAGTGATCACAGTGCTCTATGCTCCACGTATGTTTTGATGCACCTACTAATTCATGGCATTTTTATTTCAACTGCAGCTGTCATAGCTTTGTTTTCTGTGCATGCATGTTTCGTTCTGTGGCAGGCACTTCAAACCTTTTCCATGCCTCGGCTGTGATCATTGAGATGATTAACCCGCTTAAACAGTGCTACTGTTTGTGCTGTCTGCGTCATGCATTTTTATTGTTGTGATTTGTTGCTGTATTTTATCGGTTGATGCAATAAACCATGGATATGAAAACCATAATTGTTCACTTGGTACACTCTGTTGCGAATTTGGCACGACTGCCCCGTTGCACCAGTGTTTCTGGACCGCCCCTTACAGTGCTAAGGGACAAAGTAAATGGCCAAAGTACTTGCATGACTTGCAGCAGTATTTTTATTATGAATTTGCATGCGTGGTCTCTATTTGGAAGTGTTGCTGCCTTTCTATGCCGCCACCTTTGCCAACCACTTTGATCGTGCTGGAGCAACTGCTTATAAAAAAGGGCGTAAACAACAGAAACTCGAGTTCTTTTAGATGGCAAAGGTTGGCGCGCGCTGAAAGGCAACAACCTTCAAAAGATGCAGGCTCGTCAATGCAACGCGGCGTTTTTTTAAAAAAAGCTTTATAGTTCGCGCCAAAGTGAACGTATGCGTGACGTCATATGACGTCATGGCCCCCCAATTTTCATTGGTCGCTGGAGCCCATGAGCCGCCATGTATATGTACCATGGAGCCTTCGCTACCATAGTACATATACCTTGCTTGCGGTGCCTTCCACTTAAATGACACGTCTGCCTTTATAATCATCTTCAAAGTTTCTGGGAGGCGGGAAAAGTTCTTGAAGAACTGTCGGAAAAAGGTGTGCCCACATGACGAACCATAGTCCTGTTTTAGCCCGGGGGCTCAGTTCGTTGTGACGTACCACTTCCGGTCTAACAGATCCACACCAAGGCCGCCGACCGGTACAAACGAGAAATTTGGTACCATTTTTTTCTAGGGGCAGCCTTTGGATATTTTAGAGGATGTACGGTCATTGGCTCTGGCAGTGGTACAGCGCTTGCCTTTCTTGTTCGGTAGCTGAAGTGGCATCGCTAGCATCTTCTTATTCAAAGAAGGAGCGGGTGACCAGCGGATTGTTACGTGCTACTGCGACCATGGCATTGTGGTCGAATAACGCCACATTCTATTTTTTGGCGCTTGTGCAACCATTTCCTACTTTGTGGAGCAGCAGCCGAGACTTCTTAAGTTGTCCGAAGAAACGACTGTTGTGGATAAACATTTGCAAGTAGAAGTCATCTGAATACCCAACTCACGGGCCATACAGCGTGAGTGAGTAAAACGGGTTTTGTACCTCTTTTGGACGTAGGCTTCTCTTTCCGAAGGGTGGCGGATGGGGCTAGTTTGTGCAAGTATAAAACATTTCCGTTGTGTTTTTTATCGCTGTAGTTTACCATGTTGAAAATATATCTTCTTACGCGACAACAGCGTTTTAAATACGTAGAGCACATTGAGCGCGTGAATTCTCTTGTAAAGTTTCCGCATGCAGTTCACGGACTGGATCGTTAATTTTGTGTTTATGTGCCACATCTACAAAAATTCCTATTCACGGAGTGCTACTGTAACTTTTATAACAGAACGGATAAAAATAGCGCTGGCGAACAAGCGGCGACGAGTATTCAATATTTATTGGCGGCATAACATGGCATTGTACTGATCGTTGTGCACTGTTCGCCTTCGGTGACCCCTCAAGATTAAGATTGTCTTGATTGTGATCGCAGCGCAGCCTCATCGCCCGCCCAGGCGCATCAAGAACTGTCAGCGAAATCAATGGGGCCGTTCTCATCAATGCGGCTTGGTCTGGCTTCCGCTAGAGGCACTAAATCATTCTTCATCGCCTTCAAAAAGCCACAGAATCCGGGCAGTCGTTGTAGTTGGCTGCATATCATGGCCATGTGCTGATCACACTCTGTCACGCAGGTGAGCGCAGAAGCGTGTGTGTGTGTGTGTGTGTGTGTGTGTGTGTGTGTG